>JADBJO010033796.1:5000-10000 GCA_016801955.1 Conus betulinus
GAGGAGGAAGAGGAGAAGAAGAGAAGAAGAAGAAGAAGAAGAGAAGAAGAAGAAGAAGAAGAAGAAGAAGAGAAACAAAGAAGAAAGAAGACGATGAAGAAAAGAATGGAGACGGTGAAGATGGTGATGGTAATTGATGACGGGGGAAAAAAAAAAAGAAAAAAAGTGCCAGAAAGCAGACCAACGATGGAGAGAAAGAAAAAGAAAAGAAATGAGAAGAAGGTAAATAAGAGAGGGAAATAATAACGGAAATGAAGAAGATGCTGATGCTGATGCTGCTTCTGATAATGATAATGAAAATAATGATGATGATGTGGTGGTGGTAGTCGTGGTGTCTGATCTCGAAAAGAAACGGTAAAAAAAAATAAAGAAGACGCAGAATAAGATCGACGATGTAGAGGAAGAAGGAGAAACACAAGAAGAAGAAGAAGAAGAAAGAAGAGAAGAAGAAGAAGAAGAAGAAGAAGAAGAAGAAAGAAGAAGAAGAGAAGAAGAGAAAAGTAAGTGAAGAAAGGAAAGAATGAGAGAAGGAGGAGGAGGAGGAGGAGGGGAGGAGGGAGGAGGAGGAGGAGGAGAAGAAGAAGAAGAAGAGAAAGAAGAAGAAGAAGCCATCACCATCACAAACACCGCTACCACCACCACTATCACCATCACCAAAGCGCCAGCAGCAACACCACCATCACCACCACCAACAGTGGCAGAAAAGACCATTAAACAAGGATATCAGTTCCACAAAGCAAGTAATCGCGTAAATTCATACAAACTAGACTACCATACATGTGAGCGAATCAGTGTTCAATCACAATGAGTGAATAAGAGTGCTTTTACAGTTGGTGAATCAGATTACAATTACAAAGAGCGAATCAGGATGTAATTACAGACGGTGAATCAGATAGCAATTAAAAAGAGTGAATCAGGATATAATTGCAGAGACTGAATCAGGGCACGAAGTACATTTAGTCAATGAGATACAATTACGGCAAGCGAAACAGTCGACAAAATTGGCGAATTAATCCGGGTATAATCACTGTGAGCAAGTCGGGGTACAGTTACAAGACATGACTTTGAATACAATCACAACCAAAGAATCAGCATACAATCACAGTCATTGAAACAGAGTGCAATTCCAACTCACTCGCTGTGATTGTACTCTTAATTCACAGACCATAGCACACCGCTCCACACAGTATCACAGTAGTTGGAGTCGCGAATCACAGTACAATGACATTGAACGAATCAGAGTACAATGACACTGAACGAATCAGAGTACAATGACACTGAATGAATCAGAGTACAATGACACTGAACGAATCAGAGTACAATGACACTGAATAAATCAGAGTACAATGACATTGAATGAATCAGAATACAATGACATTGAATGAATCAGAATACAATGACATTGAATGAATCAGAATACAATGACACTGAACGAATCAGAGTACAACGACACTGAACGAATCAAAGTACATTGACACTGAACGAATCAGTGTACAACACCACGAAGAGCGAATCAGGCTGCAAAGCCAATACTGAAAATCAGAGTACAATCACAATGAGCGAGTTCAGGTAGAATGATTACAGCGACACGAGTCGAGGTATACTCACAGTGGATAGCTCCAGGTACAATCACAAGGGGTGAGTCAGTGTACAAATATTAAAGCGAGTGACTCAGGGTGCGATCACAGACATTTGAATCAGATTACAACCACGCTGAGTGAATCGGGGTTAATCACAGAGAGAGAGAGAGAACCAGGGTACAATGGCAGACGGTGAATTAGGTCACAATTACATTGAGTGAACCAGGGTGCCATCCCATTGAGTGGACCAGGGTGCCATCCCATGGAGTGGACCAGGGTGCCATCCCATTGAGTGAACCAGGGTGCCATACCATTGAGTGGACCAGGGTGCCATCCCATCAGTGGACCAGGGTGCCATCCCATTGAGTGAACCAGGGTGCCATCCCATTGAGTGAACCAGGGTACAGTGCCCTCCCATTCAGTGAACCAGGACGCCATCCCATTCAGTGGACCAGGGTTCCATCCCATTGAGTGAACCAGGGTGCAATCCCATTCCGTGAACCAGGGTGCCATCCCATTCAGTGAACCAGGATGCCATCCCATTGAGTGAACCAGGGTGCCATCCCATTCAGTGAACCAGGGTTCCATCCCATTGAGTGACCAGGGTGCCATCCCATTGAGTGAACCAGGGTGCTATCCCATTCAGTACAAACCAGGGTGCCATCCCATTGAGTGAACCAGGGTGCTATCCCATTCAGTGAACCAGGGTGCCATCCCATTCAGTGAACCCAGGGTGCCATCCCATTCAGTGAACCAGGGTGCTATCCCATTCAGTGAACCAGGATGCCATCCCATTGAGTGAACCAGGGTGCAATCCCATTCAGTGAACCAGGGGTCCATCCCATTGAGTGGACCAGGGTACCATCCCATTGAGTGGACCAGCGTGCTATCCCATTCAGTGAACCAGGGGTGCTATCCCATTGACTGAACCGGGGTGCCATCCCATTGAGTGAACCAGGGTGCTATCCCATTGAGTGAACCAGGGTGCTATCCCATTGAGTGAACCAGGATGCCATCCCATTCAGTGAACCAGGGTGTCATCCCATTCAGTGAATCAGAATGCTATCCCATTCAGTGAACCAGGGTGCTATCCCATTCAGTGAACCAGGGTGCCATCCCATTGAGTGAACCAGGGTGCCATCCCATTCAGTGAACCAGGGTGCCATCCCATTGAGTGAACCAGGGTGCAATCCCATTCAGTGAACCAGGGTGCCATCCCATTCAGTGAACCAGGGTGCCATCCCATTCAGTGAACCAAGGTGCCATCCCATTCAGTGAACCAGGGTGCCATCCCATTCAGTGAACCAGGGTGCCATCCCATTGAGTGAACCAGGGTGCCATCCCATTCAGTGAACCAGGGTGCCATCCCATTGAGTGAACCAGGGTGCCATCCCATTGAGTGAACCAGGGTGCCATCCCATTCAGTGAACCAGGTGCCATCCCATTCAGTGAACCAGGGTGCTATCCCATTCACTGAACCAGGATGCCATCCCATTCAGTGTGAACCAGCGTGCCATCCCATTCAGTGAACCAGGGTGCCATCCCATTCAGTGAACCAGGATGCATCCCATTCAGTGAATCAGGGTGCCATCCCATTCAGTGAACCAGGGTGCTATCCCATTCAGTGAACCAGGGTGCCATCCCATTCAGTGAACCAGGATGCATATCCCATTTCAGTGAACCAGGGTGCTATCCCATTCAGTGAACCAGGGTGCCATCCCATTCAGTGAACCAGGGTGCCATCCCATTCAGTGATTCAGGGTGCCATCCCATTCAGTGAACCAGGGTGCCATCCCATTCAGTGAACCAGGGTGCCATCCCATTCAGTGAACCAGGGTGCCATCCCATTGAGTGAACCAGAGTGCCATCCAATTCAGTGAACCACGGTGCCATCCCATTCAGTGGACCAGGGTGCCATCCCATTGAGTGAACCCGTGGTGCCATCCCATTCAGTGAACCAGGGTGCCATCACATTCAGTGAACCAGGGTGCCATCCCATTCAGTGAACCAGGGTGCCATCCCATTCAGTGAACCAGGGTGCCATCCCATTCAGTGAACCAGGGTGCCATCCCATTCAGTGAACCAGGGTGCCATCCCATTCAGTGGACCAGGGTGCCATCCATTCAGTGGACCAGGTGTCATCCCAGCGAACCAGGGTGCCATCCCATTCAGTGAACCAGGGTGCCATCCCATTCAGTGCCATCCCATTCAGGGTGCCATCCCATTCAGTGAACCAGGTGCCATCCCATTCAGTGAACCAGCGGGTGCCATTCCATTCAGTGAACCAGGGTGCCATCCCATTGAGTGAATTGCCAGTGAGTGAACCAGGGTGCCATCCCATTCAGTGAACCAGGGTGCTATCACCATTCAGTGAACCAGGTACCATCCCATTCAGTGAACCAGGATGAGAGTCACTGAACCAGGGACACATCCCCATCATGTGAACCAGGGTGCCATTCCATTCAGTGAACCAGGGTGCCATTCCATTGAGTGAACCAGAGTACCATCCCATTCAGTGAGCCACGGTGCCATCCCATTGAGTGGACCAGGGTACCATCCCATTGAGTGGACCAGGAGGCCATCCCATTCAGTGACATGAGGGAGTTGAGTGAACCAGGGTGCCAAACCCATTGAGAATGAGGAACCAGGGTGCCATTCCATTGAGTGAACCAGGGTGCCATTTCATTGAGGACAGGGTGCCAATCACATTGAGTGAAACCAGGGACAATCACAGAGAGAAAATCAAGGTGCAGTCAGGGAGAGTGAATCCGGACACAACAATCATAGGATAGGAATCAGAGAACACTCATCGTGAATGAGCCAGGGCAATGAACGGGAGAGAATGCTCAGGGTACGAAACAACAGGGAGTAGAATCAGGACACACAAACACAGGGAGTAGAATGAGGGACACACAAACACAGGGAGTAGAATGAGGACACAGACACAGGGAGTAGAATGAGGACACACACACAGGGAGTAGAATGAGGACACAGACACAGGGAGTAGAATGAGGACACAAACACAGGGAGTAGAATGAGGACACAGACACAGGGAGTAGAATGAGGACACACAAACACAGGGAGTAGAATGATGACAGACACGCAAACACAGGGAGTAGAATGAGGACACACAAACACAGGGAGTAGAATGAGGACACACAAACACAGGGAGTAGAATGAGGACACAGACACAGGGAGTAGAATGAGGACACACAACACACAGGGAGTAGAATGAGACACACACAAACACAGGGAGTAGAGTGAGGACACAAACACAGGGAGTAGAATGAGGACACACACAACACAGGGAGTAGAATGAGGACACACAAGACACAAACATAGGGAGTAGAATGAGGACACAGTACACACAGTAGGGAGTAGAATGAGGACACACAACACAGGGAGTAGAATGAGGACACA
>JADBJO010033797.1:0-14192 GCA_016801955.1 Conus betulinus
GCAGCCTCGATTGTCGTCGTTGTCGATTTCGTTGGAGTCATCGTGAAATCGATCCATTCATCTTCTTTCTTCAATATGTTTTCCTCTTCCACTATCAAGTGTGTGGCGAATGCTGGATCTTAATCATCAACGCAGTCACAGAGAGCAGCCTTAAAAGCATTTTTTTTCTTTCACCCAATGCATGTGCGCACGCGTGTGCGTGTGTGTGTATGCGTGCGTGTGGGTGGGGCAGGTGGAAGGGCGTGCGTCCATGCCTGCATGTGTGTGTGTGTGTATGTGTGCGTCTGTGTATGTGTGTCTGTGTGGTATGTAGGTGTGGTGTGTGTGTGTGTGTGTGTGTGTGTGTGTGTGTGTGTGTGTGTGTGTGTGTGTGTGTGTGTGTGAACAGAAGACAGACAGCGAAAGCGTACAGGGAGGGGAGAAGTGATAGGGTAACGTGCGGAGTGGGAGGAAGCTGATCAGACATTGATTAAAAAGAAAAAAATACATAAAGACCGCACGAAAGTGATGGCAAGTGCGGAAGGAAACCGTTAATTTGGTTTGATGATGGATCTTAAAAAGTTTAAGTACTCTGTCCGTTAAAACATAAACAAAGAAATCACAAGACAAAACGCGGCGCGTTTCGACCTGTTAAGTCTTCTTCAGGCAAGAAGAAGATGATGGATCTGTCATTCATTTTCGAAAGCTTGATCAGACCTTTAACTGCAATTCAGCGAGCCACACCGAAGAATCTTGTGCTCGGTGACGCTAATCTCAATTACAAGCTGCAATTGACCCAGCAACGGTACTGACCTCGATAGTTAGAGCGAAAAACGACCACACCGAACATGATCTCTTGATCGTTTTGAGAATTAGAATACTTGTTTTGCTTCGCTTGCCCAGCTTTGCTTGCCTTGAGTTGCCTTGACTGACTGATCTTGTAACCCTAGAGGTTCCTGGGATATCATTGAAGATTTTCTGATAATGTTCCAGTGGAATCTGTCTTTCTTCTTGTGTCGATTGCGTTTCGTGTATGATCTTTCTGTCTACACAACAATTCAGGGGGATTTGAACTGTTAATACATGATTTTGCTCTTGGCATGGTGGTCAGCAGGTGTCAAGGTGTTAACAGGTGGTCTGTCTGTATATGGCTGACAGCAGGTATGCACGGGTTGATGGGTGAATCTGTAGGTGTTGATGGATGGTTTTTTTTTTTTCATCCGTGACAGTCAGTGGGTGTTTATGTGTGGATGGGTAATCTTTCTGTTCATTGCAGTTAGTGGATTTCTTTGATCTGATGGTTCATCTTTGTGTATGATAGTCAGCGGGGTCTGTAGGTGTGAATGGTGATCTTTCTGTATATGGCTGTCAGTCAGTGGGTGTTTCTGTAATGATGGTTGATGTAATGATAGTTTTTTTCTTTTGTGTGTGTGTGTGTGTGTGTGTGTGTGTGTGTGTGTGTGTGTTGTGTTTGTTTAAAACCTTTTCTTAACCGCATTGAACCATTGTGCCCACATCAACTGTAAATAGCAGCCAACATTCTGGAAATTCTCCAGAAGACTTTTTTCCCTTTGAGCTCTCATCTTTCTGCCTTCGATGTTTCTGTCTTTTCTTTTTTCCAAGAGAAGCATGTTCAGGCAAAGAACATGAGTGAAGGAAGCGTAGGGACTGGAAACTATAAAGATTACCCTACATCCCACCGATTCCTTCACCACCACCACCACCATACTTGCTGCTCTCTTGTCACCATGGTGGTTATCATTGTCATCAAGGTCATCATCTTCACTACAGTCACTGTTGCCGTAGTCACTATGATCATCATTGTCACCATAGTTCGTTGTTTTGGTTACCACGGTCATAGTTGTCTTCCTATTGCCATCATTAACACCATAGTCCTTGCTGTAGTTCGTAATTGGCATTCTTGTTACCATGGTCATCATTGCCACTGTTGTCAATTTTATCATAGTTACCATTGTCATCATTGTGACAATGATCATTCTTATCCTAATCCTATTGGTCATAGTCGACACTGACACTATCAAGGACCTTGTTATTTGTCAAAGATGTCATTGTTAATACCATGGTCATTGCTTTATTGCTGTCTTGTCTCAGAGGTTATCATTATCACTATATCACCGACCGTGGCTATCTGAATAGTCAGAATGTTTTTTTAACATAGCTCTGGAAAATCTCTCACCAATGGATGAACACTTGAAAGTGCAGCCAGAAAAAAAAAAGTTTGGTCATTATCCTAGTCACCATGCCTATCATTGTCACCGTGGTCATTGTTGTTATTGTCACCAATTGTTACTGGTATTACGGTCATTATTGCCATGGTTACCATATTCGTGTGTCACGGGCTGGAGTGCTACTGTATGACTGTCCCTCTCTCACTTCCAAAAGTTTGGATGTATATAAACAATTTTTACCTACGCACACCCACACCATACAAAACATGGACAGCCAGGCAACACACAAGTTGAGTTTCTTTCTTTTATATGCTGCCTGAACCATCAAACATAAACACATATCGATGTACATCATATCACATTTCATGTCAGTATAATTTAGCACAAAATCAATACATGTCACCACTAGCTAGGGCATGCGACAACCCAAGGAGCTTCAACCATCACTCTCAAAACTGGTACATAAAATATTTCTCAATGGCACCATCAGTAGTGTCTCCGCAGACACAATCTACACAGCTGGCTGCAACGAGCCCGAGTCATATCAAAATTGACACATTGAAAATTTCTTACTGGCACCGTCTGTAGTGTCTCAAACACACACAGTCCACACAGCTGGCCATAACGAGCCCAAATCACAGTCGTCACACGGCAAGCAGCGCCGCTCACGAATAGCAACTAAAGTCCCACCAGGTACACCCACACCAGAGATAATGACGGACTGCCCACAGAGCGGTCAGCTTCTCCACGTCGTCTTGACAGAGAATCCTCAAGTCACAGTCTTCACACGGCAACAGGGTACACCCACAGAAGATCACGAGTACTACCGACCTAGCGGTCGGCCTTTCCATGTCGTCTTGACAGAGACAGCAGCAAATAAAGACGAATACAGTTCCAGGCCGGACTCAGGGCCTCGCCGATTTTTTTTTATCCCCCCCCCCCCCCCTTTTTTTTTTTTTTGTTGTTGTTGTGTTTTTTTTGCGTCAAGTCTTGTGTAGTTTCACGATGACGTCACAAATTACGTTCACGTCACAAATTACGTTGACGTCACATCATTGTTGTCGCCAGTGTCCGGGTTGTACTGGTCATGAATTGCCCTTAGCGTCTTGAAGACGATCAGGATGTAATATTTGTGCACTGTGTCATAGTCTTCCTCCAATACAAAGCTTTGTTGTTAGAATTAGACGTCAGTCGTCTTCCTTGGCTTCGACGACAACAGCAAGTTTTGCTTCTGAGACAAGGCAATCTCTTTGATCCAGAACAAGAGAGTTGAGAGGGAAGCGGAGAGTGGAACGAGTCTTGAGAAGCATTGAAAAGAACAGGAAGAAAGGAGAGAGAGAGAGAGAGAGGGGAGGGGGGGCGGGGGACGCTACGGAAACGTTTTGATTTGATTATCGATCGGGAATCCGTTTCCCTCACAACGTTTTTTGACATGACGAATGCGCGAACCGAAAGGGAGAAAGGGGGAAGGAAAAGAAAAGCGAGAAGAAAAAAAGTTGTTGACTCATGCAGGGGAATCCCAGTCTCCAATCCACTGACAGAGACAGGGATCACGCAAGTGAAGGAGAACAAAACATCTAACGCACAAAACCGAAAATGCCTTTTAATGCTTTAGAATTAAGGTGCACTCTGAACGAGCCTGGTTTGTTTGTTTGTTTATTGCTCGGGGTCTTGTTGTCCCTGTTGGTGTTAGTTTGTTTAATGTTTGTTTTCGCTTGTGCATCGTTGCAGCGCGTTCGTTTGTTGTGCAAGTGTTAGCATTCATCTCCTCGGTGTCTGCTAATGTTGTTCTTCCGGGAAAAATTTCGGAGGCGGTCACCTGTCTGTCTTCCTGAGAAATGATTGTGCGGGAGGATCTGTCTGTGACTGTCTGTTTCGCCGATGCTGCTGCTGCTATTGTCCTTGCAGCCTCGATTGTCGTCGTTGTCGATTTCGTTGGAGTCATCGTGAAATCGATCCAATCATCTCCTTTCTTCAGTATTGTTTTCCTCTTCCAGCATCAAGTGTGTGGCGAATGCTGGATCTTAATCACCAACGCAGTCACTGAGAGCAGCCTCAAAAGCATTTTTTCCTTTAGCCAATGCATGTGTGTGTGTGTGTGTGTGTGTGTGTGTGTGTGTGTGTGTGTGTGTGTGTGTGTGTGTGTCCGTGTGTCTGTCAGTCTGTCGGCGTGCTTGTGTCTGTGTGCCTCTGTGTGTGTTTGCGCGCGCGCGTTTGTCTGGGTGTGTGTGTGTGTGTGTGTGTGTGTGTGTGTGTGTGTGTGTGTGTGTTGTGTCCCCCGATTTTCTCTGTGTGGGTATGTGTGTGTGTGTGTGTGTGTGTGTGTGTGTGTGTGTGTGTGTGTGTGTTATGTGAGTGTGTGCACGTGTGGGTGTGTCTGTCTGTCTGTTAGTGAGACAGACAGACAGCGAAAGGATAGAGGGAGGATAGCAATGGAACAGTGACTTTGTGGAGGGGGTTGGAAGGTGATCTGAAATGGATGGAAAACATGAAGACCGCACGAAAGTGATGGCGAGAGCGAAGGAATCCATTAACTTGATTTGATGATGGATCTTAAAAAATTTAAGTACTCTATCCGTCAAACATAAACAAACAAATCACAAGACAAAACGCGACGCATTTCGACCACTTAAGTCTTCTTCAGGCAAGAAGAAGATGATGGATCTGTCATTCATTTTCTAAAGCTTGACCAGACCTTTGATTGCAATTCAGCAAGCATTACCGAAGAGTCTTGTGCTTGGCGATGCTAATTTCAATTACAGGCTGCCATTGACCCAGCAACGGTACTGACCTCGATCGTTAGAGCGAAAAACGACCACACCGAACATGATCTCTTGATTGTTTGGGAAATCAGAATACTTGTTTTGCTTCGCTTGCCCAGATTTGCCTTGTCTTGAGTTGCCCTACCTTGCCTTGAGTTGCCTTGACTGGCTGATCTTGTAACCCTAGGGGTTCCTGGCACATCATTGAAGATTTTCTGATAATGTTCCAGTGGAATCTGTCTTTCTTCTTGTGTCGATTGCGTTTCGGGTGTGCTCTTTCTTCCACGTCAGTTCAGAGGGATTCGTGCCATTAAGTGACTTTTTTTTCTCTCTAGACATGATGGTCAGTAGGTGTAATAGTGTCAACAGGTGATCTGACTGTGTATGACTGACAACAGGTATGCACGGGTTGATGGAGGACCTTTCTTTGTGTGGCATTCAGTGGATCTGTAGGCCTATATGGATTTTTTGTCCTGTCTATGGCAATCAGTGGGTGTTTATGTGTGGGTGGGTAATCTTTCTGTACCTCGTAGTTGGTGGATGTTTTTGTGCTGTTGGATGATCAGTCTTTGTATGATGCTCAGTGGGTCTGTTGGGTGTGAATGGTGGTCTTTTTGTATAATGCAGTCAGTGGGTGTTTCTGCAATGATGTTGATGTGTCTGTATTTGGCAGTCATTGGATGTTTAAGTGCCAAAGGATTATCTTTCCTTTTTTGGCAGCCAGTGGGTGTTTTTATGGCGATAGGTGGTCATTCTGTATATGGCAGTCGGTGTTGTTTTGGTTTTTGGTTTTTTGTTTTTGTTTTTTACTGTATTGATGGATTATATTTCTGTCTGTGACAGTCAGTGGGTGAGTCTGTTGTTGCAGATGATCTTTGTTTATATGCCAGTCAGTCAGTGTTTTTGTTTCTTCTACATTGATGGATGATCTCTCTGTGTATGGCAGTCAGTGTGCATTTCTGTAGTGAGAAATGATCTATCTATGGCAGTCAGTGGCTGTTTCTGTAGTGAGAAATGATCTATCTATGGCAGTCAGTGGCTGTTTCTGTAGTGAGAAATGATCTATCTATGGCAGTCAGTGGCTGTTTCTGTAGTGAGAAATGATCTATGTCAGTCAGTGGGTATTTCTGTAGCGATAAATGATCTGACTATGTCAGTCAGTGGATATTTATGTAGCGATAAATGATGTGTCTATGGCAGTCACCCTACAAAAAAACAAGACATCATGGATGCATCCCTGCTCCAAGCATTGGCATCTCATTGTCGACATCATTGGCAGGAACAGGGGTCGTCAGGATGTAAGAGTCACCAAATCCATGTGCGGTGCGGCATGCTGAACTGACCACGGGTCCCATAGTCAGCAAAGTTAAACCACTGGTCCAATCCGACAGACGCCCACAAGACAAGAAGGCTCCAAGGCGGCATTAATATCACTAAGCTGAAGAACACCAGAACCAAGCACTTGTTTGTAGTTGTTACGGATGCGTTGGTGCGTGTGTCTGTCTGACTCAAGAAATTCGGATGCACGAACGATTTTAAATTCACACACCCACTCACACATTCGAAATATGGACAGCCAGGCAACAAGACAACGTTTTTCTTTTTTTTTATGCTGCCCGAGCCTTCAATACAAAAAGATACATCAGTGTACAATATCAATAAAGCGTACGCCGTAACACTAGGCGTACAACACACAAGGTACACACACACACACACACACACACACACACATATATATATATATATATATATATATATATATATATATATATATATATATATATATATATATATATATAATCTATTTCTTTTGGCCACGTTCGGCCCAACACGACCGTTCTTCGGACGTCAAAAATCTCGTGAAGAATGCTTTTGAAGACGTCCTCTCCTGGGACTCGCACAGTCAGGAGGAGCAGCTCGCAGAGTCCACACAGAACCGAAGCGACGGCTCTGTCCACACAGGAGCGGCGGCTCCTACAGAAGAGCTGTGGCTCAAATACAAAATAAGACGTTGGTTTCTAACACCACAAAGCGACGGCCCTGGTACAGCAGAAGCGACGGGTCTGGTACGACTGGCCCAGCAGGTCGCTGGTTCAAATACCTCAAAAGCGGCGGGCTCTGATTCGACAGCAGCGGTGGCTCTGCACAACTGGCTCGTCGGGTTACTGTCGACTCGCTCGTCGACCTCTCCACACTCTCAGCAGGGCGGAGACAAGGGGTAGATCTCGACTACGTCCCAGACCCGAGTGCAGTGACAGGTCGGGTTACTGTCGACTCCCTCGTCGACCTCTCCACACCCTCAGCGGGGCGGGGAAAACGATTTCGGACTGCGATTTTAAATTACCAATAATGAAATACCTGACTGCCACAGCAACTCGTTCAGGAGTCCCTCTTCGGCCACTGGAACGTTGCACTGCCGGAACTGCTGTAGAGACTGCCTGATCGTTTCAGCTCACCTGGCTTATACAGAGCGCAGGTGAGCAGCAGTCAGTAAAACTGACCAGCCGGTTTTCTGGTGAACATGTTCCGTCAAACAAGGTTGTAAAAAATGTGTGTGACCGGACAAGAAACGGTCCGTCACAGGAGACACTCTGGAAGAATGCTTTGAATCCGTCTGTGTGGACGATGGAAATCAGCTGGTTGACATTCAGAGAACTAGTCTACAACGCTGCTACACAGGTCCAGGGCCAGCAGCTAAGAAACACAAGGACTGGGTTGATGAGAACTGCAATGACATTCAGCAGCTACTGGATGAGAAACATCCGCTGGAAGCTTATCTCAGTGACACCAGTCCACCTCCAGAAAAGATACGTTTAACAACATAACGCAGAATAGTTCAAGGGATACTACAAAAGATGGAAGACGCATGGCTGAGCAACGAAATTGACGAGATCTAAGGATATGCAGATAGGCATGATATGAATAACTTTTATGATGCCTTGAAAGAAATTTATGTATCTACATCATCAGGATCATCCCCTCTGCTCAGCACTGATGGAAACACAATGATCACTGACAAGGAAAAGATCTTGGAACGCTGGGAAGAACATTTCATCAGTGCACTAAACCGCCCATCATAATTCAATGACAAAGTCATCGACTGGCTCCCTCAAGTGCCGGCCAACAAAGACATGGATGAAGCACTAATCGTCTTGAGACCCAGAAGGCGATATGTTTGCTGTCCAGTGGCAAAGCTTCAGGCTCAGACTCCACACCAGCTGAAGTCTACAAAGAAGGTGGCACAGCTCTGACTGAAAAGCTTCATCATTTGTTTCTCCTGATGTGGCAACAGGAGACGATCCCTCGGGAGTTCAAAGATGTCACTATAATCCATTTGTACAAGCACAAAGGGAACATCCAGGCTTGTGACAACCACCGAGGCATCCTCTCTATAGCAGGCAAGATACTTGCCAGGATTCTTCTGAAAGGCTTTTATAACACACCTTAAGCAAAAGCTCTTGCTGGAGACCCAGTGCGGCTTCAGAAAAGACAGTGGAATCATTGACATGGTATCTGCTGCTAAACAGCTCCAAGAAAAATGCCAGGAACCAAATGCCGATGTGTTCTTCACCTATATCGACGTGACCAAGGCCTTCGATATTGTCAATAGAGAGGGCCTGTTGAAGATCTTTGTGTCTATATCAGTCGGCGGTGTTTGGGTGTCATGACCTTTGTGTCTATATCAGTCAGCGGTGTTTTGGTGTCATAATATGTCTACATTTCTCAGTCAGCAGTTTTTAGGTGCCTTGACTTTTCAACGGTGCCAGTCAGCGGCGTTTATGTGTGTAAATGGATGATCCATCTGTAAATGTCAGTTAGTGGGTATTTAGGGTTTTTTTGTTGTTTTTTTTTTTGTCCTAACCTCTGCGCCACCTCCTCAGGCAGTGCACCCACACCGCTCATTCCGACACCCCGTCCACAGCCACAGCCCAGTCAGCCCTGCCGCAGCCCCGGCACCGGCAATCCACAGGGAGCAGTCAGTGTCAAGTCGTCAAGAGGCAGCCCACCGGAGGAGACACTGCACTGCTGCCGAGTCACTTCGGTGGTGTTCAGTGGTGCCTGTTCTGATCTAACATACGCCGGACACCACCTACTAAGCCCTAATAAGCCCCCTACTGACGACAATAATTGCTTAGTCGCGGAGCCGGCGTGAGTGAGCACTCCCTCCGGAGGGCGCCACCACGTCCGTCCAACGACAGCCCCCATGGACTCGCCGATACCGGTGACCCCGACGGAACCAAACCAAGGCCACAGACGTGGAGAGACATCGAAATTGAGGTCACCATGAGAGCAGGGCATGAAGGGCCACAGAATTTGAGACTTTTTTTAAAATGCTGATCGATGAGAATGAGGATGATAAAGATGATGCTACGGATTTCCATTTCGGTCTGAGACTACATGACAGGGCTGTACTCTACGCTTCCTTTCATAATATATCCCGGCGTCAACCAGGCCCGAGAGATACAGGCACCTGCAGTGTTGGTCAGGAAATTTGAGCAACACTCTCAGAAACGCATCCATTAAGTGGATGAACTCGACTGTGTGGTCCCAGTCTTCCCAACTGAGTCCGCAGCAAACTCAACTCTGGGTAGGAGCCGGTCGGGCAGAAAAACCCACATGACTTCTGATGGGATTCGAACCCACGACCCTCCCAGCTGGGAATCCGCGACGCGCTTAGGCGTTAATGGGTGATCTTTATGTCACTGAGCGGGTGTTTAGGTGTTAAGAGATGATCTCTATGTCATTCAGCTAGCGTTTAGGTGTGAACGGGCGATCTTTCTGTATGTCAGTCATCAGGTGTTTAGGTTTTAACGGGTAATCTTTCTGAATGTCAGTGAGCGAGTGTTTAGGTGTTCATTGGTAAAATTTCTTTTTGTCAGTCATCAGGTGTTTAGGTTTTAATGGGTAATCTTTCTGAATATCAAGAGCGAGTGTTCAGGTGTTAACTGGTAAAATTTCTTTTTCTCAATGATCAGGTGTTTAGGTTTTAGTGGGTAATTTTTCTGAATGTCAGTCAGCGAGTGTTTAGGTGTCAATTGGTAATCTTTTTGTATGTCAATGATCCAGTGTCTAGGTGTTAATTGGTAATCTTTCTTTATGTCAGTAATCAGGTGTTTAGGTTTTAATTGGTAATCTTTCTGTATGTCAGAGATTAGGTGTTTTAGGTTTAAAATGGGTAATATTTCTGAAAACCAGTGAGCGGGTGTTTAGGTTTTAATGAGCAATCTTTCTGAATGTCTTTGAGCAAGTGTTTTGGGTTTTAATAGGTGATTTTTTTTCTGTGATGGTAGTTAGCAGGTGCATACATGCTACCTGTTGATCTGTGTGTGCCGGCCACAAGATGTTTCTTTCTGTGCATGTTTGACAGTGAGCGTTGTTAAACTGTTAATGAGCAATTTTTCTGTATATGGCAATCAAGTGGTATTTAGGTCTGAATGGGTCAACTTTCCTCATATGCTCTTTACACGGTCATAGGTGATCTGTTCTGTGTTTGTCTGGCACCTGCTGTTTATCTGTCAGTGGAAAAAATCTGATTTCTGTGTATGGTAGTGGATGTTTAGATGCTGATGGGGGATCTTTCGTACGTGGCACTCAATGAGTATTTAGTTGTTAGCCCATGATTTGTCTATATGCGAGGGTTGTTTAACTTCTGGTTTTCTGCTGTTAATGTTGCTATGTGATGCAACTGTTACGAAATTCATTTGTTTCATTTCAGACAAGTGATTCATACATGATCTTGCAATGTTTCATTTTGTCCTCCAGTGACATCTTTCTGGTGCATGTTGGTTGATTATCCGTACAATAACAATCAAAGCTGCAAAGATGAACGAAGATTTTCATTGATTCCGACAGACAAAATAGGGGAGGGGAGGGGGGCAAGAGAGAGAGGAATGCATGGAGGTGAGATGACATTGGGACCGCGGAAAAATGATAAAAAGAGAAAGACAGACTGAGCATTTGATTCAATTGTGCACGTGATATTCGTTCTCTTGGAAGCTTAATTTGACATTAGATCTCATCGAGGCCGACAAAACCTGCCCTCGTGAGGAATGCCGGGTGCACTTTTCCGTACAAATTACATTGCCGCCCTCTGCAAATTCTGTACTTCTAACTTTCTCTTTCCTTTTATTCTCGACAAGTTGACTCCGCTCTCTCTCTTCTCTCTCTCTCTCTCTCTCTCTCTCTCTCTCTCTCCTCTCCTCTCTCTCTCTCTCCTCTCTCTCTCTCTCTCTCTCTCTGTTCTCGTGTGTGTTGTGTGTGTGTGTGTGTGCGCGCGCGCGTGTATGTTTTGTGGTCTGATATGTGTTCGTGTGTGTGGGGGTGTACGCGTCTGCGGGTGTGTGTCTCTGTCTGTGTGTACGTGTGTATGTGTAAGTGTGGATGAGTGGGGTTGAGAGTGCGCGGGGGTGGGGTGGAGGGGTATGTGTGGGTGTATGCGTGTGTTTTTTCAAGTGTCGTGCACTTTTTTCTGCCTTTGTTCCCCCACTCTCCGTTCTTTGTTCAAGAAAGTTTTTTACAATTTTATTTTTTCAAATCACAACTTATGCCGTGTTACCATTTCAGCCGCCGTCTCTGGGCGACTAGGTAATGATACTGTTCACACAGCCCATGGTAAAATCTGGCTCTTCATTCTGTTGTGTCTGCTTCCCCATAGGGCTTTTAATTGTGTCTGCTAAATTTAGATGTTTTTGATTTTCTTTTTTTCTTCTTCTTCTTCTCTTCTGTATGTTTTCTCTCTCTCTCTCTCTCTCTCTCTCTCTCTCTCTCCTCTCTCTCTCTCCTCTCTCTCTCTCCTCGTCTCTCTCTCTCTCTCTCTGTTATCTAGGGCAACAATTAAGCAAGAATGGCTTGCACCCTCTGTATCACCTCTTTTTATCAGCCTGAAGATGTCAATAGTTTTTGCTTTTTTTTTCTAATGGAAACATGCATCACCCATTGCCGTTGTGTTGTTTCTTTCTTTCTTTTTTTCAATACGGGACTTGCTCTCCCAACTTAATGATAGCCCTGACAAGGATCTGGTCGCCTAGGGTAGTCTCTAGCAGACCCAGAACTGGCCATCAACAGGAGAGGTTTTTCTCGGGTCGGAGCTGACCTAGTATCCTAGTCTTTTGATCGATCCAGCACGGGGGACACCGGTCGCACCAGCTGACAAAGAAGGCGAGCACACCAAACGCCCGTGATGCCTGGCCATCCTTTGCGACAGTGTCAATCAGGGTCGTTGTCCTCTCTTTGCAACCGCCATTTGTCCGCTCGTTTTTGTTCGTGTGTGATCGCTGTGGACCATCCGCTGCAGCGCAGGTATCCCTCATCTTCCCGTGTCTTCTGGAAGGGAGGTGGCGTGGTCCAGGATGACGTCACTGGCGGTGCTCCGTCCGTGTGTCTAAGAGAAATAACTCTTGGGGTTGACAATCGATGTGTGTGTGCGTGGTAGCCCCTGGGTGTCGTTTCCTCTGCCGTGTTTGCCGGCCGCTGTTGTTGTTGTTGTTGTTGCTGTCATTTGGATGTTGCCGTCGTTGTTTTTCGTTGGCTTCGTCCGTGAAACTGACCCAGGCCTGCATCAGCTTTTTTGGCGTCTTCACTTCCATCATCAAAAACTGGCTTTATTGGAAAGGTTGCCTGCACGCACTCACGCGTGCGCGAGGCGCGCACGCACGCACGTACGCACACACACACACACACACACACACAACACACACACACACACACACACACACACACACAGAGGGAAGGAATATGTGTGTGTGTGTGGTGTGTGTGTTGTGTGTGTGTGTGTGTGTGTGTTGTGTGAGAGAGAGAGAGAGAGAGAGAGAGAGAGAGAGAGAGAGAGAGGAACATTTTCCTTTATTTTTCCCAGGAATTATACAGGAAACGTTAGACATGTACATGAAAAGTATGAAGTAGATTTTTTGAAAGAAAAAAAAAACCTCAAAGATCATTCAGAAAGAAGAATGCAAACACGGAAGAAGGAAAAAATACACCCGAAGGTGCGGGTGCGACCCAGAGAAGTACTGTCCTCAACTGCTGAACAAACCAGCTGGATTGCGTCCTGCACCACCCTTTGGAAGCTTGCGCTGTGGTTCCCGTAAGCTGCAGGTATGCACAAGGCGTGGATGAGAGAGCAAGAAAACTGAAAGACCGCAAGGAAGGGAAGGTGGGGGAGGGGGGGGGAGCACTGGTGGTGAGTAGGGGTGTGGGATGATAATGGGCAGGGCGAAAGAAAGTCATGTCATTTGTCTTTGTTTGATAGTTACGTGTAGCTGCTGTTGTGTCCTTTTCACTTAGATCTCCGCTCTCTTCTCTCTCTCTCTTCCTCCTCTCCTCTCTCTCTCTCCTCATCTCTCTCATCTCTCTCCTCCTCTCTCTCGTCTCTCTCGACTGAGCAGCGAGAGATATTTATTCATATATAGCAAGTAAGACGAAAGATAGATGGATAATGTGGAATATCCACGCAGTTTTGTGACATGACTCGGTTTTCAAAGAAAAAAAACGACAGCTCTAAACTGAAAAATGTAAAGACAGGGGTAAGAGATAGAGAGAGAAGAGGTAGAGAAAATAGACGCAAAAAGACAGACACAAGAGACAGACAGACAGATGGAAGACGTAGAGAGTGAGGAGAAAGTGAACGGACAGGAGAGAAATGGGAAGGTGAGGCAGAGGAATGAGACACAGACAATCGTAAAAAAAAAAAAAAAAATGAAAAAAAGAAAAAAAAAGAAAAATTAATTGTTATTAAAATATTGATCAGAAATTCATTTTGCTTCCGTCATCTCAGATTTGACACTAACTCCATCAAGATCTGGCCAACAAAGAGAGGACAGGACAAAAAAAAAAAAAAAAGAAAACACACACAAACAAAACAAAGCAAGCCGACCGTTTTTTCAATGGGCAGTTAGCATCGAACTGCTGGGTGATTGATCTGTCAGGCGTCTTAATCACGCCAGTTATAGCGCAAAGCAGAACACGTTAAAAAAAAAAAATCCCTGCTTAATGTCCTTTGATCCATGGAAGATCGCTTTCACATGCATACATTTAAGACACTCGCCTTCTTTTTTCAGATGATGGGTGAAATTGTCATTGAAGAGGAGTGCGCGGGTTGAAGTGATGATTCGTCTTAAAAGACAATCCCACACACACACACACACACACACACACACACACACATACGCGCGCGCCGCGCTGCGCTCGCGCATGATAAAGAGAGAAGGGGCACATGACAGGAGAGGCAATGTTCTTCCAGGTGCCCCTCTCTCTCTCTCTCCTC
>JADBJO010033798.1:0-10000 GCA_016801955.1 Conus betulinus
GTCATTGTCTGAGTTGGTGTGATTGTATTGTGGTGATTACGGGTGGTAGTTGTGCTGTGCTGGGAAATTGTGGCCAAGCTGTGTTGTGAGGTTGCAGCTGAGATGTGTTTGGAGGTGGGGTGTGTTGGGTTGCTGCTAGTGTGTGGTTTGGACATTGAAGGGGGTGATGTGCTGTGTGGGTGGAGGGTGCAAGTCACGTTTCTGTACTCTTGACATATTGATGTTTGTCATTTCTATTCACTGGGGAAGAAAGGAATACATGTGGGTAGGGGATTGTAGAAGGGGTTGCTTTGTAGGGCGTTGATGCCGACCTAGCATATTATACACCCTGCGAGAGTTTGGATTTTTGGGAGTTTTGCTGGGAAATCAGTTTCGTAGTCATAGCTAGTGGGACTGTTAGTGGTCACAGGGGCGTGTTGTGTTGCAAGACGGTCACTTCTTCCTCTTTGTGTGGTGGGGCCTGACGTAGCTGGATGGTTGGGTCTTGTGGTGTTATTTGTGGGACAGATGTTGGAGGCAAGGACTTTGAAGCCATATGAACTGGGGTGTAGTCTATCTCGGTACATGGCTTTCCTTTGGCGCCCCAGATCTGGCGAGGAAGAGAGAGAGAGAGAGAGGAGAGAGAGAGAGAGAGAGAGAGAGAGAGAGAGAGAGAGAGAGAGAGAGTGATAAGTCTAAGTCGAACGCTTTACAGATACATTGATCCTTTAAACATGAGTGAATATGTCCAAAAGGTAAAGAATATGACAGAGAGAACATAAAATACAACGCTCGTTCTATCTATCTATCTATCTAACTATCTATCTGATCTGTCTGTCTATCTATCTATCTATCTATCTATCTATCTATCTATCTATCTTCTATCTATCTATCTATCTATCTATCTATCTATCTATCTATCTGTCTGCCCGTCCGTCTATCTATGTCATGTCTTCTTATTTTTTTTCTGATTTCTTTTCAGCCTCTCCTTATTTTGAAACATGCATGTATTATATAGCTCCACCTCCACCCTCCTACATACAGACCCATTCTCTCTCTCTCTCCTCTCTCTCTCTCTCTCTCTCTCTCTCTCACTCTCTCACTCCCCTCTCTCTCTCTTCTACTCTCTCTCTCTCTCCTCTCTCTCACACACACACACAACACAAACACACACACGCACGCACGCACGCATCACGCATGCATACACGCACACACACACACACAACACACACACACACACACACACACACACACACACACACACCACACACACACACGCACGCACACACTCACACACATACACATATGCACACACACACACACACACACACGCGCGCGCGCGCGCAAGCACGCACGCACTCACGTACGCACGCACACACGCACGCACGCACGTGCGCGCGCGCGCGCGCACACACACACACACACACACACACACACACACACACACACACATACACACACACACACACACAAACACACACACACACACACTCACACAGAGAATCTGACGTACCCACTTATACATACGACGTGTGAACACAGGCGTAAAAGCTCTAGTGAACAGAAGGTAGCAGCTAGACATGGAGTGAACAGATTGTATCAAGTGTTTTATGGAAACGGGGAGAGAAGAAAACAGAGGTGATTTCAATACGCTTTATGCTAGAGCACCACGATATTGTCAGCTTGTTTCCTTCTGCCTACGATAGGATGAAGTCACTGTACTATGACAGAGCCAGTACAAGTGGAAACAACGCTGGAAGCATGAGATTCACAGAGAAGTTATAGACAAACGAACGTGTTTAGCTATACCCCCCCATTCTTCCAGCAGCAGTTGTGGTCCGATTGCAGCTGCGATTTGGGATAGTTTGCTTTTCAAAGCCAAACGCTGTGATGATCACACTCATTTACACGTGGTTGAGGTTTTATTCTGGATAATATTTTCTTTGCGGTTGTGGTCTTAAGACATGGCGCATTTTGTTTTCTTGCCGTTAGCTACTTTTTAAACTAAATACTGTGAAGGTAGTAAGACAACAGCCTGAACCGATACATGTAGGAGACTGGAATTCTACTTCCGCGCCTCTTCGTGCATGCAGGAGAAGAAGGAGTATGTTTAAGTCCGTTACATGATTCTCTGTAAACTGAATCGAATCATTGCTCTTTCCCATCAATATGAACACTGCTTGTTTCACGGCAAAGAGAATTGATCGGGGGAGAATTTTTCCTTGGACTTTCTCAAGTTACATCGCATTTTCCCTCTGCAGACTGTCCTTCCATATACTGTCTAGCTCGTGAAAACACACACACACACACACACACACACACACACACACACACACACACACACACACACACACACACACACACACACACACACACACACACACACACACACACACACACACACACACACAACACACACAAACACACACACACACACACACACACACACACACACACACACACACACACCCTGAATTCTCTCAACAGAGCACACCTCTTTGGCTCTAACAACGTTTTTTACACGGATAAAGAATGAAGTAACAGCCGGAACACGTTATTTCCGGAAACAGCGTCTTGGGTCTCTAGGAAAAGGACAGAAAGCTAGCAAGGCAATCAGCAGGAGGGAGGAAGGAGAGGGACAGAGACAGGACCCCAAACGAGATCTGGACGATAGCAAATACTCATGTTCCGTCATCTGGAACTGCCTGGTCTGGTCGCTGAACACAGGAGATCCAGGTGAAGGCAGACTGCAACCTGATGCAGAGACATGTTCTATTGATCATGTGTGGGACGTGGTGCACGGAAGACAAGGGCTTTTGGTGGGTGGGTGGGTGGGTGGGTGGGTGTGGGTGGAAGTGAGGTCAGACCAGGGGCATTGGGGTTTAAAGGAGGCAGATGCTCTCAGTGCCGAACGTGTCTGAGAGCTATTGATTTCCCACCTGCAGCTCATCTCCTTCTTTTGATCAAGGAACTTCCATGTAAGGACTGGGGAAAGGGGCGGCACGAAATTACAGAGTGGGTGGTAAAACCAGGCGGCTTATACTCTCTGTCTCTCTCTGTCTCTCTGTCTCTCTCGTCTCTCTCTCTCTCTCTCTCTCTCTCTCTCTCTCCTCTCTCTCTCTCTCTCTCTCTCTCTCTGTATGCCAACTAGTTTGAAAGGGAGTGTGAAGGTTTCAGTGTTTGTGTGGGCAGACAGGGTGTGTACGGGCGCGAAAAAAAAAAAACCCCAAAACAACATTATACTGGGGAAGTGTGTATGGATTTACCATCATAGGCGTGCTATGGGTGAGAAGCTCTTCGCTTTGGCAGTCTCCCGAATTAGTGGAGGCGTTGGGGCAATAGTGCAGTAGACAGGACACAGAAGGCAGTGCCAGCGGTATAAGGCATAAGTGCATCATTCATGGTATTTCCTGCCCGACCCATCGCCAGCTAATAGTTGTTATATCAGTCAACGAAGGAAGTTGTGAAAGTGTAGCAGTTGCATATGGAATCAATGACATAAATAAGTAAGCAGGTAGATACATAAATAATGAACTAAGTAAATAAGTAATGAAATAGAAAAAGAGACAGTAGATAAATACATCGATACATAAATAGCTACATAAAAAGATAAATGAATCCACAAGTATCAAATCAGACAGATAGTCATATTGCTACCAAAGGGTATGCCAATAATGAACCACAGCCAGTACATCAGATAGTCATATTGCTGACCAAAGGGTATGCCAATAATGAACCACAGCCAGTACATCATGTTTTTTTTTTTTTTAGATTAAAGCTGTCACGGATTTGATGATGATGATGATGCTTTAATTATTAAAAATTGTTTATGTTAAGGCCCAGCTAGAGGAGTGGGGAAAAGGGACATTGGTTTAATCGAATGTCCCAGCATATGTCCAAGCCATGTGGGAAGGAGATCAGTCACTAACGACACGCTTTGAGATGCTGAAAACCGTCCAGGAATGGCCGTCTCGAATCCTGCGGTGCCAACATTATTTCTGGCAGCAAAAGTGCATCTGAGACTCATGTGACCCGGCCACATTAGAGTGCAGTGAGGTCAAAGGCCAAAACACGCATTCTCAGAGGACGGGGTGTTTCTTTTCCAGTGACCTTCTAGTGTCATTTTCTCCCTAGAGTTTCTTCCTATTGTAATTATGTAGTTGCAGACCGACGTCAGCGACCAGCTCCCACGTTCCTAGGGAATGATTCTCAACATGACAGAAATCCTTGGAAAGTGCAATCAATACCAGTAAAGCATCGGCCACTTGTCTGTTCAGTTTGGCAATGACCCTAAAGAGGACCCCAACATGCTGCTCGTCTGGAAGGTATGCATTAAGAAACACAGCGTGAGCCAGAAATTCATTCAGGTCACAGAACAACAGCGAACAGTGTCAGAAAAAAGCACAGTCCTTGTCACTGGCAGAGTAGTAGAAGAATGATCCTGCACTATGCATGGGATGAACCAATACAACCTTCTGTTGCCTTTCCTGTCAAAAAATATTTCTTTGGAAAATATATACTGACGAATATCTTTTAGGAACATAAGAAACTGTCACCATCAGTGAGGCCATCAGAACCCAAATGGCAGACAAGATTGCCTGGACTGTTGAAATAGAAGATAGAAGAAGAAGAAGAAGAAGAAGAAGAATAAGGAAGAAAGAAAGAAGAAGACAAAGGCAAAGGAAGAAGAAGAAGAAGAAGAAGAAGAATAAGAAGAAGAAGAAGAAGAAGAAGAAGATGACGAAAAGCTCAAAGACAATACCTGAAGTGACATACCCTAGCTAACAACACCTTTCCTAGTTGGAACCTGAGACAGTAGCTAAAATCCGTCTCTTACTACTCTCTGACCGGTCCACATATCCCAAGGTGAAAAGATGAACAAGTGCACCAGCAGCCAGGGCCCTAATAACCTAGGACTTTAATCTGGTACTGTCAGCACAATTGCGGCTGGATTCGATCTGGCCTATCCAAGCGTTTCCGTCCACGAAAAAAAAAAATCATAACGAGTAACAGATATGACGTTAGCTGAGAAGAGTTGAGAATGAGGGTTAAATAGAGGAGGAGGAGGAGGAGGAGGTAGGAGGAGGAAGGAGATAGAAAAATAACCTATGGCTGAGGCGTCTTCAACATTACGACGACGGACGCGCTGCTCCATGTTATGGGACATGACGTAAGTGACTCCTCTCTCTCTCTCGTACTCCTCTCCCTCTCTCTCTCCTCTCACTCCTCCCGTCCCCCCTCCTCACTCCTTCTCCGTCCCCCTCCTCCCATTTCCTCTCTCCTCCTCCCCTCTCGCTCTCTCTCGCACTCCCTCCCCTCCTCGTCCAAAAAAACCTGCAAATCCACTCCATCTTGGGTCCACTCCTCCTCTCCCTCCTCGGTGGCCCTCCCTCTCGTCCCCCTCCCTCTCTCCACTCTCACTCTCTCCTCTCCTCCCCGGTCTCTCACTTCCCTCCCTCTCCCTCTCGCCTCTCTCTCCATCCCCCACCCCTCCACTCTTCTCGCACCTCCCCTCTCCTCTCTCCCCTCTCTCCTCTCCTCTCCACATCTCCCCCAATCCCCGCTCGCTCTCAGTCCCCGACTCTCCTCCCCTCATCCAACACTTCCTCCCCCTCTCCTCTCCTCTCCTCATCTCCCCTCTCTCCTCTCTTCACCTCTCCACCAGTCTCTTCGCGTCAGTCTCTCCTACCAATCCTCTCCCCTCCGCTCTCTCACGTGGTCCGCCCTCACTCCTCTCTCCTGCACCCTTCTCTCTCCGCTCTCTCCGCCTCCCCCCATCACCCCTCCCCCCCCCCTGTCCCAACTCTCCTCTCCCTGTCCCAAGACGTCCCCCTCTCCTCTCTTCCCCTCTCTCCCTCCCCGCCCCAATCCTTCTCTGTCTCCTCTCCTCCGTCCCTCATCCCCTCTCACTCCTCTTCCGCCCCTCTCACATTCCTCCCCTCTCCTCCGTTCCCCCCCCCCCGCGACCTCTCCTCCTCCCCCTCGCTCCTCGCTCGTCTCTCTCCTCATCCCTCTCGCCACTGGCGGTCGTATGCTCCTCTCTCTGTTTGCGTGTGTATGACTGCGTTGTTGTGTGGTGTATGTGGGTGTGGTGTGGGTGTTGTGTGTGTGTTGTTTGTGTGGTGTGTGTGTGTGTGGGTGTGAGAGAGAGGAGAGAAGAGAGAGAGCGAGATAGCAGAGAGGATATACAGACAGAGACAGATGACAGACAGACATAAAAAATTGAAAGTTGTTGAAGAGAATAGAGAGAAGAGAGAGAGATAGAGATGATGAGGGTGGGTGGTGGCGAATTCCACACTGATTTGGAGAACAAAGCCAGACAAAGGGATAAATAAAATACAGAGACCATATGCCGAAACAGAAAACTATTACAATATAGATATATATATATAATAGTATATATATATATATATATATATATATATAGATATAGGTCTTATAGATATCATTTTATTCCTATTTACTCTTCCTCTCTTCACTTTTTTTTTTTCATTCAAATCAAATCTTTTGCCCAAGTCTTGCTATAATGATGGAAGAATTGTTAAGCTGCACTTGGTTTCCCCCACTACTTAATTGTCACCCGCCTTATATATATATATATAATATATATATATATAGATATAACTTATATATATATATATATATTCTATGTATATCTATATATCATATACATACTATATCATATATATAGTAATATATATATATATATAATATATATATTATCTGTGTTTGTGTTGTGGCGTTTGTGTGTGTGTGTGTTTGTGTGTGTGTCTGGTGGTATGACATGTTTATACATTACACACACACACACACCCCACACACAACACAGCACAAACACCCCCGGACACACACACACCAACAGTCACCCGGACAGCACCCCAACACACAGCACGACACACACCAAACGACACACCCACACACGACCCACACACACACACACACCTACACTATCTATATAACATATATATCCCCCTAAGAGAGAGAGAGAAGAGAGAGATGAGAGAGAGAGAGAGGAGATATAGAGGATGCCTAGGACACATGAGAGACAATACTGATGACATTTTAGTATCGTCTACTCCTCCCATGATGCGTTGTACTTGGAAATCTCCGCTCTCTCTCTCCAATCTCGTCCTCTTCTCTCTCCTCTCCCTCCTCCTCTCTCTCTCTCGTTCTCCCTCTCCCCTCTCTCCTCCTCTCTCTCCTCTCCTCTCTATTTGTAGTACATAGCAATGACAGATAGTAATATAGTCATTGCCTTAAATCTTTATCCTTGAGGTAATAAAGTTTTTGAATCTTGAGATCCCTCTCTCTCTCTCTCTCTCTCTTCTCTCTCTCTCTCTCTCCTCTCTCTCAGCTGGTCTCTCTCCAATCTCTCTCGCTCCTTCCTCTCTCGTCTCTCCATCCTCTCTGTCCTGAAAGCAATGCTTCTTCTCCATTCCATAACAAATGGTTTGTCAACATCCTTTGAGGATGTGAATATTTCCGTCAGGAACAGAAACCCGGTTTCAAAACTGACGGACGGAAATATGCTCAGAGTAAAAAAAACAAACAAACAAACAAAAAAGCAACATTGTAACAACAGATATTTGAAGAAATTGAAGAAAACCAAATATACCCGTTCGGCTGCTGGCCCTTAGTGCACAAAATCCAATGGCTGCTTCTCTCTGTCCTCGTCTTGCTGCATCCTCCCCCAAACCACCCACATCCTAAACCCACACCCACGCGTCCTCCGCCTCTTTTCGCTTTTGTATCATCTCAGATTGTGTGTGTGTGTGTGTGTTCGTGTGTGTCACGTCAATGTCTTCTACTTCTGGTGTTGTTCCGACTGTCTCTTCTCTCTCTCCTCTCTCGTCCTCCTCTCTCTCTCCTCTCTCTCTCTCTCTCTCTCTCTCTCTCTCTCATCTCTTCTCTTATTCATAATTCCCATTGTCTAGCATGTTCCCGGATCCTCTGTCCTTAAAATGGGATCAGAGAGTCTCCTTAAGAGAGGAGAGAGAGAGAAAGAGAGAGAGAGGAAGGAGAGAGAGAGAGATAGAGAGAGAGAATGCTAATGCGAATGCGAATGCGAGAGAGAGAGAGAGAGAGAGAGAGAGAGAGTAGAGATAGAGAGAGAGAGAGAGAGAGAGAGAGAGAGCAATTGCCAGAGGCATTTTAGACAGGCAGAGAGAGAGCGAGAGAAGAGAGAGGGGAGGGAGGACAGAGACAGAGAGAGAGAAGAGAGGGGAGGGGGGGATTGTGGTGTGTGTGTGTGTGTTTGGTGTGTGTGTGTGTGGGTGTGTGTGCGTGTGTCGTCGGTGTGTCGGGGGGGGGGGGGGTGGGGGAACAAATGCAGAAACAGGGCAGATAGACGATCATAATACTGTATTGAGGCACTAATGGAATGCTGACCCGTGATGGGCAGGTGTCCGTTGTGACTGGCTAGGTGAAAAGGATGAGTGGTTGACTGCTTCGCTGGGCATGAATAATTGGTTCATTTGACTGACCATCTGATTGATGTCATAAAACATGCAATCAATATGAAATAATTGGTTCATTGACTGACCATCTGGGTTGATGTCATATAACATTCAATCAACATGATTGATTTCGTTCATTGACATGGATCGTCTCATCGATGTCATAACAACCTTCAATCAATATGACTTTGATCATTGGTTCCTTGACTGACCGTCTCACTGATGTCATATAACCTTTCATTCAGCATGTCATCTTCTGTTCTCCTTTCTTTGAAAGATCTGCAAGAGGGCTGCGAGGCAGTTCAGGTCCGTTCCAGTTTCATCTGAACTGCAAACAGATGACCTGACCTAACCTTCTCAACCGCCAAGTTACAATTCAAAATGAGCTGAATTAAACTATATATCTATATATATATATATATAGTATATAGTATGTTATATATATATATATATAATATCTATATATATGTAATATAAACTAAACCATAACTTCATGGGTCATGTCTTTGCAGTAAACGATTGACACTATCACTTATAACGTGTGTGGTTCGCAGTCAAGCAACTCGTGTTTTGAAGAGTCTCGATCATGAATTTGTAGTCATCGTTTTCGTTTCCTTTGTTTGGGCTTGTTTTAAAGACCGGCTCTACCCTTGTAACATCCTCACGCTATTGACAGAAACGTTGATCTATTGCCACATATTGCAACTGCCATGCATTGACGACCAGACGGATGGGATTATTAGACATGTCATTTTGCAAAACTTCTTGGGGACTGGTTTCAGCTCTACAAATCACTAATGATCAAAGACTCACTCACAGTACTAGCGACAAATGCCATCAAAATCTACCATGCGGTTATTAACCAAGAAAGCTTCAAAACAGTAAACAACACCTTTTCATGGACGCTTAATGTGATGCATTCTGCGAACTCACACGATGAAAAACACTCAAAGATACAGATGAAAAAAAGAACATATCCCATCTACTGCACACACAAATCCAGAGACCACACACATTTTTTGCTGGCGGAGTAAGTGTTCATGCAGGAGTGTGTCCGTCATAAAGAGGAGAGCACCACCTGCGCAAGATAGGGTGATATAGTGGAGATTGATGTATGGCATTTTCTTTTTTCTGGTCTTCCCACCTTTTCCTTGAACCATTTCGTGCTGCCAGCTATATTAGTCCACGAAGCTGTTGCTGCCACGCTAAAAAAAAGAAAAAAAAACAACAAACAAACAAAAAAAATCGAAAAAAAACCCTCGTTATATAATGCCTTCATCTGCCACAAGACATTATGTGTCTCAGCTGGGAAAACTAAATGAAACAGTTGATGGAATCAACTACTGGAATGCTGCAGATCACTAAAGAAAAGCCTTGCATGGGGTGGGGATGGGGGTTGAGGGGGGGGGGGGGGGGGAGTGAGGGTGGGTGTAATGGGGAAGCGCTCACACATAATAATTGCAAAGGAACTGTGAAGAGTATTTTTTTGTAGAGGTGACTGATTATTGATCATTTGTCATTGGTAGAATATGTACCAATAAGTCTCCAATTCACAAATACACACA
>JADBJO010033799.1:0-12500 GCA_016801955.1 Conus betulinus
GCACCCCCCCCGTTCCGGCCACACGCAGCGCATGAGGCGACGCGGCTCCGCTTACTCTGACTGATCCACCCCTCACATCAGTTGCTCAGCACTCACTTATCCGCAACCTCGCCACCAACACCAACACCTCCATTCAACTCTGCTCTAGCCTCGATCCACGCTCCTTTCACCCACGCCTACCACGGCTCCCCTCCCACCGCTGTCCTCATCTCTTCTCGCCTACTGATACAAGCTACTGCTACGCCACCAGACGATCGGACTGCTGCTGCTAGGGGATGCCTCGGTCGCCCGTTCCACGATTCGTTGTTTTATCTTTGCACAGATTAGCCTGTCAGCGTCGGACGATTGATGAGCGATATTCTCACACTATGGATCGGCGCCCGAAGGCCTGGTCAACCGCTGCCAGTTAGGCGCGCTTCCCGTGAGTGGCGGTGCTTCAGGAACTCCCGTGAAAACGCGGTGTGCGAGCCTTGTGACGAAGCCCGTGACTTGGCCACGGCCCTGTGTTTCAATACGGGGAGCGACTCAAAACCTTAGACCGCAGGGTAAACCTAGTATCGGGCCGCGTGCCTCCTCTCTCCTTCCTTATCTCTAGGATCTCTCTCTCTCTCTCTAACATTCTCGCGCTACCCCCCTCCTCCACCCACCCCCCCACCCACCTCTCTCTCTACCTCTCTCTATGTGTCTGATCTCAATCCTCAGTTTTTTTATACGCGCTTTTCGCTCTTTACTGCTCTCATTGCACCTGGTCGGCCTACAGAACACTGCTATTTACGGCTACTTGCCGTAGATACCTGTCTGTCTTTAGTATTGTCAGGTCGTAGTCTTGTACTCACTGTCATGTCTGTATAGATCTCTCTATTGTTGCCTCTTTTCTGAATGTTTCCTTCAATCTTCGCTCTCTTCTTTCTCTCTCTCTCTGGTTGTCCCACCTTGGTTCTTCCTTTCTCTACTCTCTCTACTCTCTTCTCTATCTGAGTACATCTCTCTGTTCTGCTCTCGGTCCTCTCCACGACCACACACGCCGACACCACGCACCCTACACATATAATATACAAGACATCATCAATAACATACTCACTCGTCCATCTCTTATCCTGTGTACATCTTCTATATATCAATGTATAATATTAATCTATAACCCAGCACACAAAAGAAACAAGAATCGTACTCTACTCCCTCTCCTCTCTCTCTCGACATCTCTCATAAGCACTCATCTAGCTCTGTTCGTCGGATCTACTTTAATATGTGTACTATCTTCGAGGTAGATCCCCAGCGTCTGCTACAGACCTTACCCATCGTCTATTCTGTCTTTCACCGGTCCTCCCCATTTATCACGCCTTCTACACTTGACTCAATCAGCTCTGCCTGAAGTAAAATGGATTTTTCGCAGACACTGTCTATTAGACATACGGGGGGCATCCGGATACTATGTTCCCATCATCATCCTCAAAATAAAACACAGAATAACACGTACCCAGTGAGATCTTCATATATGAGGACGGAGTCGCAGAAGAAGATAGATGCATAGGATATTACTCGCTCCGATCGCTCGAGAGATATCTCTCTCTGCGAGAATACTGAGTCGATTAAGTCTCTTATTATGATTCTTTCTAGGTAGTAGGAAGTCTGAGTAGTCGGAGGAGAGTACTCACGGAGGGAGGGGAGTGAGCAAGGAAAAAGAGAATGTCTAATCCTATCTATCTCTAGAGCTAGTCTAGATCGATAGATATAATCTCTGTCGCGATATCGATCTATATATCTATATAAGCTTGTCACAAGATAGAGGTATTACGCAAGTAGATGATCTCTATCTATCTAATACTCTCTTAGGGAATATATATGCTTCTATCCCTCCATATTTAATCATTGCAATTGCGCAGGTGTCTTCAAAAAGAACACGCTGATAGTTATCGAGCTGGGCCAACGCCACGGGTGGCAAAAAAGAATCAGGATGCCCGGAGGATCGAGCAGGTAGGGACATCGATAAGGGTGGCCCTGCCCGTTACTTCCTTAAAGGCTCAGGTCTATTGTCACTGAAAATAGACGCAACTGATCTTTACTCTCGCCCCCCCAGTGCCTGTCTGAAGTCGGTCGGGGGTGTCTATTGCAGCTCTTTATCCTCCACCATCCGCCCTAAACATCTCATGCACCCCTAAACCTCCCCCCCCCCCCTACACATTCTACCCATTTGCCTTGTCTGTCTGTCTGTCTGTCTGTCTGTCTGTATCTCGACTTCTCGTCTCTCTCTCTCTCGTTGTCTTCGTTGTTTGGCTCTCTCTCCTCCTCTCATGTCCCTCTCTTCCTCTCATCTCTCTCTCTCTCTCCGCTCTCTCTCTCTCTCCTCTCTGTTTTCATTCTACAGTTGATCACGCGTTTGCACTTCTTGTTTTGATAAAAGACGAAGTTTCGTCAATATTATCTTAATGTTCTAGTTTATATTACTTTACGATTCTCGAAGTGGCATCAAGTCTGTTTCTAGAAAATAACTCTGTCAATATTTAAAAAAAAAGGTTAAGCAAGTGTGTGGAACATTGTATCAATGTACAAGAACCGGTAGTATTGCAATTCTGAAGCCAGAGAGCAGGAATAAAAATCGGGAGTAAATTAAGGAGCACGCCTTTTTCGATGTGGCGTACACATGGGTGTTGTCCGAACAGAGGCGTTTTGTTTGCCCAGTCCTGTTTATTTCTCATTGTTTTACAAAGTGAACTGGCTTTAGCGAAAAAAAGCAAACAAAGTAAAACAAATTTTACGAACCAAAAACAGGGACAAAACAAAGAGCACAGGTGCAAGCTTCTTACCATTCAATCTAACAGCCTCCGATATTTATTCAAACGCCCTAACGTATCTTGCGCCAAAGAGCACTACTAAGCATAAGCAAGTGACAAACACTTCGTTCTGTATTGTCCTATTTGTTGGATGTCTAGCCTGAGAGGCAGGACCTAAATTTAATGGTCGAACACGCGTGTCGTAGTTTTGTCTTTGGGCCTCGTATTGGTCCACGTTTCTCTGAGAGGGTTTTTCGCCTATCATGTTTTTTATTAGAGATTTGTTTATGGCACAAAAAAGGAAAAAGCAAGCAAACAAACAAAACGTGTAACAAAATAAACAAACAGCGACCGCCCGCCGCAAGCTTTCTTACTAGCGGCAGTGAGTGATATTTTGTTGTTAGCTCAGCTGCTCACGACACATTATGACATTCACATGTAGCACTTCCAAACCCTAATTTCATAATCAGTATTCAGGTACCTTCCTACGACTTCCTGAGAGATAAAGGCAAGAGATCAGAATGTATGAGGAAAAAATCCACAAACACTCTGGTTACGGAAAAAAATAAAAAAAAGGAGGGGGGGCGGGCGGGGGGCGGGTGGACAGGTCAGGAAACAAGGAGGAGGAGAATACAGACGAGCCTTGATGCAATAACTGCGAAACCTGTCTGTGATGGACAGATGTCAGCACGTGGGGTAAGCCCGCCTTACAAATATCTCGTAAGTCATTTCTTGCTCATTCTAGCAGTTGTTCATGCTAGTGAGCCAGGCGTCCAGTGCCAGAGGACCAACAATGCTAATTGTGCATTAAAATACGCGTATTTAAGAAGTAGACTAGAACATGATTGAGAGTCAACATACAATAGATAAATGAAAGAATTAAAGAATTATAAAAAATAGAATGAAATCAAGGTCAATAACTAAGTCCTAGCCAGTGTGCTCTGAAATCTTGATGCATCCAATCTAGCTAGATATGGTAGCTTCTGAAAATTTGGAGCTTATGATAAATCTGCTTGAGGTAAAGTACCACGAGTAGAAATCTAAGTATTTGCATGTATGCTGAACCGTACACGGGGACAAGAGTAGCTGGCGAATAGTTTAAAACAAAAAAAAAAAAAAAATACTGGATATATGATAATATAGTATATGCACAGCTAACTAAAGTACAGCCGCCGGCGTTGTCAATGTGGAAATGGACATTCGGTGCTGGCACACTATTCCACTTTGAGGGGAGTCTGCACCTGTTACTGAAATGAGATGGATCTGATGATCGGGCCAGGACACATATGACACGCAGACACATAATGAGTGTTGAAAACATAAGGCGAAATCCAAGCTCGCCATTCTATACTTACATGAAATCAATTGCTACCAAGTATGCACATTATGGTAGCTGAAAAGACGACACGACTGACAATGACGACAACGAATTACGACATGTGGTATATTCATGAGTCAGATCCGCTCCATAGGCACCATTTTTTTTTGCTCCGTATTCTCGATGACCCCTGCAAAAAGCAACCGGCCTGAGATGTATGTTGACGGTTTCTTGTTTGTTTGACCTTTGCAGAATGAGATTATTCGGTTCAGTCGTTACTCCGGATAAACCAAGGTGTGAGCAACTGGAAACTATATCTTTTGGAAAGCAAATACGAGGAAACTGCTGACAACAACCTGAATCATGAAATCCCCGATGGCTAACAACTAGAGCAAGCCGGCACCCAGTCATGTCCTTGATAACACAACTGCATTCTGTCTGGCATTGTGTGCGACCGGCAAAACAACTCCCCCCCCCCCCCCAATCTCAAAGCGGGTACGTGTTATTCGGGGTTATGCTATATCTTAGCACTGTACCACATAATTTCTTGATATAGGTACGACCATAACAGTACTATCAATCTTGATGCATGGTATCTCGAGCTAGTAGGCCCCCCCACAGTATTGCTAGACCGCACAAGTCGGCTGTGCATACAGGCAACCCCGGGGTGGGGGCATATAGCATACACAAACAGTCTGGGTGGTCGGTATACGATTGTAACGTGTTAGCAGACGGCAATGCCTCTGATGGTCTAGTGATGGTGTCTAGTGTGCGGTGTTGTGCGTGTAGACTAAGCTTTGATTAGCTGTCGTTAAGTACCATAAGGTGGATACAGTTCTATAGCCAGCGCTCGCGAAGTGGCGTGTCCCGCTCTGCCATGTCACTTGCTGTGTTGTGCTGTTCATTGCAGGCGCACAAGACCGTGACTATAAACCTTCCCGAGCGCAGGCATTTCCGGGACTCGTAGCAGTTCCCTTTTCTGTCCTTGCATAGAACATATAATGTCGCCGGCTATGCAGTCCATGAGAGGTGTTACTATCACAGATGCACATGTGGAACGACAGTTGGACATAGCTATGATCACTAATTCACATACACACCTATTACATGCACCATGTCCTGACCAACAACACCCTTTTTGTACTCGTAGCTTCTCATCTCTACTCTGACTTTCTTCTCTTATGCTAATTAGACCCTACTACTCTGCCTTCTTACTGTCACCCACGTATAAGCGATCGCACAGCACTAGTGCACATCACACACAGCACGACCACAGCAACAACCCCCAACACCGAAAGCACACAAGCCAAACCACACACACGACAACATCTACTACTCACGCCGATCGTGTACCACGAAACACTACATAGCAGCTCACTCACTTTAGAGCCCCACACTAGTTTCCACGACACACATCATACGCACATATCTACCTCACACACAGTTCACACAGCGCACATCGCATCTTTACTAGCATCTACACACACGCACGCCACTGGACACGATCACACACACACAATCACTACACACAACACAGCGAGGACTATACGACACACACAGCTGCACAGGCACCACATGAGAACTGCAAGTCCATCGCGATATCTGTACTTCGTCTCACGCCCCACTGTGCCCCCCACCAGTAGTTCCATAGTTACCCCGTAACTACACACACGACACTATTAGTGCGTCTGATGCAACAGCGACAGAGTCAAGCACTGACGCAGCACACATCATCACACACACACGAGTCGTGGCACAAACACTACACATCACAACAACACCGACGACAAACCACACACCCAGTGAGGGCTCGTGCAAACCTTAATAGCATTCTTCCTATTGTCGAAGCCCTACACGCCAGCCTAATCACCCCGCCAACGCAGTTGAACATTCATCTTGCCACTTGGAGATAAGTTACAATCATCCGGAGAGTGGCAGAGCGGAGGCCGCAGTTCACGCCACCCCCTTTTTTTTTTTTTCGCATGAATATCCATGACTGGAAATTCATGTCAGGAGAGTGTGGGCAATATCTTGTAAAAGCAGCATGAACATTAGTAAAGCATGGCAGCTACCGTTTTACTTCAGGACTAACTCATAGCTCGGCTTAGTTACTAGACACATGTGGCCAAGTTGCGTATTTCATTACGCTAAATGTACGTGTACGTCGAACTCATAGTATTACATCCAGTCATTCTGCAGCCGGATGTTTATGCAGCGCATTTGAGAGCCTTTTATGACTCTTTTTTTTTAGAAAGGACTCGTATGTGTAGCTGTTTGGTTTCCCTCATTGAGACCATTGTACGCTCAAGACTTGCCAAATGCCGACGTAGTGAGTATCCTGTGCATCCGGCCCTCATGCCGACGCTCGCTGCTCCTGCAGCCTCATGTTTTACTGTAAAGGAAGCCCTGATCCAGCCCCCTCGCAAGATGTACACCCGGCCAGGATCTACCTTAATATTGCGATCACGTACGGTCGCGCAAGACATGCCAGCCTTAGTTTTTTTAAATGCCTTTGCTCGATAGTGCTAACTTATCCATTACCGTTCTTTTTTCTTGTGTAACTCTCCTGATATGTCATCATTTCACACTGCCTCTCTCTCTTCCACTAGCGGACTCCGTCGCGACTCCTCGCCTCCCGGTCCTAGTGATTCGCATGTTTCGTCAAACTCTCCAATTATGCAAACCGACCAGTACTCAGCTGTTGTTGTTATCAGCAAAGGACTCATCCACAACGATCCCACTCCATCTCTCCGCTACTAAACTCGACATTAGTGTATACGTTGGCTCTCGGTATCTAGATCGATCCCCCACTACGTCTGCCCCAGCGGTTTTTTTTTTTTTTTTTTTTGGACACTAGTAAGTCTTAGGCATGTGTTCTTCGTCCGTTATGCTGTCTGTCTGTACTCTTCTATCATTTTGGGTACTACTTGTCTGTCTGATCTTTGTCTGTCTGTCTAGCTCTGCCATGTCTGTCCGGAACTGTTTCTCTCTCAACTCTCTCTCACTCTCTCTCACTCTCTCCTATCTCTCGTCTCGTCTCTCTGCTTCTAACTTTTCTTTCGCTCTCCCGTGCTAGAGGGGCGAACTTGTCGTTGAAATCTATATCTAGTGTATCAGTTCTTACTCGGTCTACTTTATATCACTGTATTATCTTGATTACACACCACTCGCCATGAGGGCAATGCGCCAACATCGAATAAAGCTCATCTTATGTCTGTGTGCACGTACTTGAAGTCTCCTCCGTTGCACGGCTGCAATGGGTTTTTGGTGAAAATAGAGCAAGGTTGGTCATCATCGAGTTATCTGCCTACATCCCCTCCCCACCCCAAGCCCTCTCTTCTGATCTCTCTCTGTCTACCTCTCTCTCTGTCTCTCGACAGCCTTCTCACCCCCCCTGGACTATGTCTACCTCCTTTCATCTCTCTCTCTCTCGTCCTTCTCTTGTTCATTCTGCTCTGTCTGTATGTCGTCATGTCTCTGCCTTCATTAGACTTTCTCTCGATCTTCTCTCTCTACTTCGTCATAGACTCTCTCTGTGCCTTTCTGTCATACAATACACACTACACGCACTGTTCTACGCTTCTACATTCACGACATACATACACGCACTGCACGCAGTCACGCACGTATAGCGAACACATACGCAGCAGAAACACAACATAAGTGCCGCGCATCATATTCGATATGACTGAAACACTTACACGCACGCACGCACACACACACATACATACACGCACGCCACGCCGCACGCACGTACGACCCACGCCAACCACACCATGTCGCGCATCATATTCCTATTGCTGAAACACAGTTTTGGGTATTATCAGGTTTCGCTTACCTTGCATAATTTACAGATTTAAATGGTAGTTTTTGCAAAATTTTTGTGTGTGCAGTATGCAAAAGAAAATTCTGAACATGAAGTAGACTTTCATATGTTGGTCTCTGTTGTCTCTCTTTCTGAGCCGCGATTAGTTTCCTTTGCTGTGATACTTACCTATAGTCCTTCGTCCTCAGACCTGCCCCTCGACCAAAAAGTGGGGGGGGGGTGGGGGGGTGTGGGTGGGGGGGATGTACGGAATACCACTGGCATTTACACAAGGCCTGCGGTCCACCTACTGTAGTTGTGAGCTGCCAACGGATCTCTCTCTGGATCTCTCTTTCTCTGGGTGGGATAATATAATGTTTTTCCTTACATTGCCTGATCTGTTCAGGGCTTTGTAGGTCTGTCTCTTTATGAACGACGAGGACTCTAGTGATCAGAAAATATTCCATTTATCTTGCAGTTTCATCCTCATCATCATCACATCATCCATTCTCATCATCATCGGTCGTCCTTCGTCCGTCGTCGTCGTCGTCGTCGTCGTCGTCGTCGTCGTCGTCCGTCCGTCAATCATCATCATCATCATCATCATCATCATCCACACATCAGCATCATCATCATCATCATCGTCGTCGTCGTCACGGCGTCATCATCCTCTTCATCACTTTCACCGCTTCTTGTTCTCGTTGTAGTTTCTTCTTGTTCTCCTGGTCTTCTTGATCTTGTTCTTCTTGTTCCTGCTGCTGTTTGTTTTGCGTTATCATTATTGTTGTTGATGATGATGTTGTAGTTAGTTTTTTGTTCTTCTTCTTCTCTTGCTTCCTCTTTTCTTCCTCCTCCTGCTGCTGCTCCGATTCCTGCTCCTCCGCATACTCCTCCTCCTCCTCTCCTCTGCTCCTGCCTCCTACTCTCCTCCTCCTTCTCTCCTCCTCCCTCGTTTCCTTCTTCTCCTCTTCTTCTTTATCTACGATTTTTCATTTTCATTTTCAACTAATTCCCCTTCGTCTCCCATGTGGCCGTTTGAGTCATCATTAACGCACCGACACCAACAACGATGAATGAGGGTGGGGTAGTAATGTTGGTGGTGGTGATAGTATTGTGACGACGAGGGCGGACGACGACAGTGTTGATGATGATGATGATGATGATTATGATGATGATGAAGATGATTCTGATGATGATGAATGACGATGAGAGAGGAGGATGGGGAGGAGGTGGAAGTGGTTTAGGTGTTGGTTTGAAATGGTGACGATGATCTTGGTGCCGAGGAATGAATGATTATGATGATGATGGGCGATTATGATGGTTGTAGTGGTGGTGACAGCAGTGATGGCCGTGGTTGTTGTGATGCTGGCAACGGTGATGGATATCATGACGACGACGACGACGACGATGATGATGATGATGATGATGTATGAGATGATGATGATGATGCCGGTGGCGGTATGCTGGCGGCAGCAAGTGGTGATCTCCTCCACTGTTTCTGTCGCGGGTGCGGCTTTTTCCCCCCCACATCCATTCTTGGCTTTTGACATTTACTCCGCACGAGCTATCAGTTTGTGATGTCGAGGTTTCAGCATGCCAAAGCGGCAGGTTGTTGACGATACGATCGCCGGCCCTTGTGATGCCAACATGGCTGTTTCCAGCCGGCCCCTCCCCTCCTTTATCAGATGACGGCGCTGTCCGGCGGGCGGGCTCGGCCCCAATCATGCCCTCATCAGCTGTGGCAGCAGGTGGATTGGGAAAAGATGATCGTCCTACACCCGTGCCGTGCCCAGTTTAGAAGCGATTTTTCATTTTAGAGTCGCTGCTGGGGACGGACTTGTGTTCTTGTCTGTGGATGAGCGGCAAGGCACCATATTATTTTGTCGGGTTTGTTCTCTATCGCGGGTCTCTCTTCGTTTGTGTCACTGTTCTGTTTCTTCCTCCTGAGTCACTGCACGTTCTCTCTGTCTCTCCCCCCCCCCCCCCCCCCCCCCCACCCTCCCTCCACCGACCCATGGGTATTCTCCCTCTTCCTTGCCTCTCCTTTTACTTCTTCTTCTTCTGCGTTGCCTACGCCCCCCCCTCTCTTTCCATTCCCCATCCCCCCCCCCCCCCCCCAGCGCTTCTCGCCCATTTGTCTCATCCCTTGGCCTTCTCTCGCTTTTTGCAAGGTAAAATAATTGGGGCCCAGCCTTACATTTTCAAGCCCTTAAAATTACCATCTATGTTCGTGTCTGTCCTGTGTCTCTGTCTGGTCTTTGTCTCTGTCTGTGGTCTCTGTCTCTCGTCTCTGTCATCTCCTCTCTCGCATACTCTCGCTCGCTCTCTCTTCTCTCTCTCTCTCTCTCTCTCTTCTCTTCCTCTCTTCTCCTCTCCTTCCCACCTCCGCTCTCCCTGACCTTTCCTTAAGCCCTCTCTCTCACACCCACTCCACAGTGTCCCACCACTGATCAACGCACCTACTCATCATTCCACCCCCCCACCCACCCACGCGCACCGAACCCCCCCCTCCTCTCTCTCTCTCTCTCTCTCTGTCTCTGTCTCTCTCTCTCTGTCCCCATGATCACCCCTTCATTATCTTTCTGCTTCTGTTCCTCCGAGTTCTATATACAGAAGAGAATATTTCCTTCCCTAGTGGTACCACGGTCTAGCAGCAGCAGCAGCAGCAGCGCGCAGCAGCAGCAGCAACTGTAGAAGCATAAGCAGTAGCAGCAGTAGCAGCAGCAGCATTTTAGTAGTAGTTATAATAGTTGTAGTAGTGATTGATGGTTGGTGGTGGTGATGATGGAAATAGCAGTAGTGGTGATGGTATAGGAGTGGGCAGTAGTAGTAGTAGTATTAGTAGTCGTCCGTCGTCCTCGTCGTCGTCGTCGTCGTTGTCGTAGTAGTAGTAGTAGTATAGTAGTAGCAGTAGTGCTTGTCAGTGGTGGTGGCAGTGGTAATTGTATTTGGCAGCATCAGCAGCAACAGCAGCAACAAAAACTCGAAGTAATAGTAACAGAAGTAGAAGGAAGAGGAGGAGGGGGGGGGGGAGGAGGAGCAAGGAGTAAACTAGTTCAGCAGAAGTCGTGCATACCGTAATAGCCGTAACAGTAGCAGTAGCATCAGCAACAGGGGCAGTAGAAAGCAGCAGTAGTAGCAGTAGTAGTAGTAGTGATAATAGTAGTAGCAGCAGCAGCAGCAGTAGCAGTAGTAGTAGTAGTAGTAGTAGCAGTTGTAGACTAGTGGTGACAGTGGTAAAAAAGGAGGAGTTAGGGGTGGCGGCAGCACACGTTAGCTGTAGCAGCAGAAGCAGCGGTAGCAGCTGGTGTTGAAGTGTTAGTGGCGAGAAGCAAGCAGCAAAGCAGTAGCAGCAAACAGTAACGGAAGCATAGTAGCAGGATCTGCAGTGAACAGTAGTGTGTAGTCTGAAAGTAGTAGCCCTGCAGCATAGCAGTACTAAGCAGTCGCAGCACGATAGTATTACTAGTATTGTCATCAGCAGCTGTTGTTTGTAAGTTCGTCCCGTCGTGTCGTCGTCGTCATCGTCGTCGTCGTTGTCGTCATCGTGGTTGTCGTGTCGTCGTCGTCGTCGTACGTCCTCGTCCATCGTCGTCGTCGTCGTCGTCGTCGTAGCAGTAGTCGTAGTAGTACCTGAGTCAAACAGCCCTAGCAGCAGCAGTAGCATCGCTAGCAGCAATAGGTATCATATATTGGCTTTCAACGTGTTGCCCCGATTATGTTTGTTTTTGCCGTTTGATGTTCTCGTCGTCATCGTCGTCGTCATCATCATTGTCATCGTTGTTAACGTTGCTGATAATCCCACGTGGTGAACCGAGCTGTGATGCAAATCTCATTGGTCATGTGTTGCAAACCCTGCTTGCATGTCGTCCGTCTGTCTGTCTGTCTGTCCCTGTCTGTCTGTCTATCTGTATCTGTCTGTTTGGTCACCAGCAATGTGAAAAGCCAATACGGAGGCGAGGACGGGCCAAATTTTCCCCATTGTCTCCGGTCTCACGATGGGAGAGCGGTCGTGCCTGCTGAATCGGTGGAGTTTTGTCATGGGTGTAAGGTGTTGGTGTGTGTGTGTGTGTGTGTGTGTGTGTTGTGTGTGTGTGTGTGTGTGTGTGGTGTGTGTGTGCTGTTTGTTGTGTGTGTGTGTGTGGTGTGTGTGTGCTGGTGTGTGTGGTGTGTGTGTGTGTGTGTGTGTGTGTGTGTGTGTGTGCGGGGTGGGGGGGGTGGGGGTGGGGTGACAGACAGAGAGTCGGAGACACAGACAGAGACAGATAAAGACAGAGAGACAAAAGGGAGAAAAAAGGAAGGGGGTAAGAGAGCGAGCGAGCGAGCGAGGAGAGAGAGAGAGAGAGAGGAGAGAGAGAGAGATAGGGAGGATGAAGGAAGGGAGAAACAGAGGAGGCAAGAGAGAGAGAGAGAGTGTGTGTGTGTGTGGGGGTGTGGGGGGGGGGGTGACAGACAGAGAGTCCGGAGACACAGACAGAGAGCAGAGAAAGACAGAGAGACAAAAAGGCTAAAAAGGAAGGTTGTAAGAGAGCGGAGCGAGCGAGAGAGAGAGAGAGAGAGAGAAAGAGAGAGGAGGGAGGAAGGTAAGGAAGGGGAGATAGACAGA
>JADBJO010033800.1:0-14189 GCA_016801955.1 Conus betulinus
ATTGAAGTTGTCCAAATCCCTATCAATTCATAAGAACATTCTTATGAGTCGCCAAAACAAGAACAAACAAGTTGCAAGACAGCCCACGACGCGTTTCGGGACCTCATTAGGTCTTTGTCGAGGCACATACACAATTCCAACACGAAATCGAGAACTGCAATCACTACCACTCTCAAATTCCGTATACATATTTCCTTTCTAACCCTCGCCCGCAAACGGCCACTTTTCCATCGTATCTCAAGTTCTTTTTCCTGCGCAGAAATTATGATTGTCGAACTCCTTTCTGTTTCGTATTGTGTATCAGACTCCATAGCTTTGTCTGGCCTTCACGTGGAATTATCCGCCTTGTTTTTCACTTGTTTCTTTGGGTGTAGCGGTCAGAACTATTTCTGGCATGTGGGTGAAAAAGCATGGCACTATGTCTTACTAAAGATTCCTGTTGAAGCTCTAGCTCAGCGGGCAAAATGGTAAGTGCCCAGCCATGATCACACTTGATATAAAATAGGATGTGGCAACAGCCGTGAGGCAGCAAAAAAGTGAACCCTGGCCGTAAAGGTTTGGGAGATTGCTGAGTTTTGTTCTTCTCATTTGTGGGTTACCAGAAGTTATCACTAAAGTTGCTGGAGGCTTTGCCAGGGGGGAAGAGCGGGATGGTGGAGTGCCTCTGTGTGTGTGTGTATTTGTGTGGTGTGTGTGTGGTGTGGTGTGTGTGTCGTGTGTGTTTTGTGGTGGGTGTGAGGAGAGAGAGAGAGAGCCAACGCCGTGTGTGTGTGTGTGCGCGCATTGCGTACGAAAACTTTGATTTAAGATAACGGGCTTGCTATCAAACTAATCGCGGGCGTGATTTCGACAACAAGTTTGCAAGTCATTTAACCATAACTCCAAAGTTGATTACCCAGTTTGTGCCCACCCATTACCGCCCCACCAGCCCATAGATCTCTCTCTCTCTCCTCTCTCTCTCTCTCATTCTCTCTCTCTTCTCAATCTATTCTCTATCTCTCTCCAGACAAGTTCACCTGAAAATGGTGCTTCTCGTTTTACCGGGACCGAGCAAGCTTCAAGCTGGCATACAGAAAAGGAAAAGGCTGTCATGCAGAACAAGTTAGCCTTTATGGCTTTGGGAACGCATGGAACAGATTGCAATTTATCCGTCTAAAATCCTATTGCAGGCTTGTTAAGAGGCTATCGCATTTTTCTATCCTCGAAACCCCGACCATCAACACCAAGATTGTGTTTCCACAAGTGTCTAATATTGGGGACAAAGTCCGTTCTTGCTCAGCTTAGTAAAGGTTATATGCTTTCCTGATAAGATTCACGGATTTAAAAAAGAAAATAAAACTTCGTTTAGTATTATCGAGAACATTTTAGTTTCAGTTGTCATTTCATAAATTTGTGCTGTGAGCCATCATTTATATTGAACCACTACGTTTTGAGAGAGAGAGAGAGATATGTTGTCACATGCGCTGGCCGCCAGTCATGTGTTGTGTGTGTGGGGTGTGTGTGTGTTGTGTGGGGGTGTGTGTGTGTGTGGTGTGTTTTTTGAATACACAAGAGAGAGGGGGCGGAGTGAGGGAGGAAGGACCGGACAGACAAGACTGACAGCCGAAAACGAGAGAGAGAGAGAGACCTGACGGTACTATTTCATTCAGTTGATTAATGTATTGAGGGATTCTTCCATGGCCATTCATTCATTCAATTATTTAAGCATCCAATTTCTTCATTAATTCATGCATCTCTATCTGTATTTGTGTTATTGTCCGTCGTGGTTCCGGTTGTTGTTGTAGTCGTTCAATGCCAGGTTTTCCAGGCAGAGGAAAATAAGCCGAATGAGTGCCACCCCCCAGTAATCCTCCCTCTTTGCCCTGCCCTGATTGTTTGTTGGATATTTTCCCTGTTATTTTTTATCACCCAAAATCCAGCAAACAACCTGTTGTTGTCTTGCCTGTGTTTCTGTTTCAGAATGTGTAATGATGAATTGCATTACTTGCCTGTCTGTAAGCAAGGAATTCAAAGGAGCTACTGAAAAAGCAACAAAGCTGAGAGACGTTTAGGTTAGTCCTGTAGGTTGGTGATGTAAAATTGAAGATAGCCCGCTAGGTATATTCTTTACCTTACCTCACAAAAATTGTCACTTACTGTTAATCGTGTACCATCGTGTGTACCCGGTGGAAATGGAGGACACGTATCAAACATCGCATGCATCCTATGTGAGAAACTGGAGGAAGGATAATGTGAGTAAATGACAAAAAAAATGAGTGACTTGATATTTGAATGGTACGGGAAACGACTGAACGAGCGCCAGTAGGGCTGCTCTTTCGGCCGCTCTAAACCTGGGTAGGCACCCGTTGAGGTGAGTGAGGTAGTGTGTTTATTGTAAAGCGCTTTAGAGCTGGTCGGTGACGGAGGATAGGCGCTATAATGAATACCCAAATATAATGGGTAATAGTAATGGTTTCATCTGGAAAGCTTTTGTGTCAAAACTAGCAGATGCCTACATTTCCCAAGTCGTACGCACAGAAGGGTTCTTTTGAAAGGCTGACCGTGAGTATCGTTCTTCTGCAGACTCTGACAGCAGTTTTGCTCTCACAAGCATCAAAATCGTCCTGGACCCTAATGCTTTTTAAAACAAAAACATATTGAGAAAAAAAAAAAAGTTTTTAAACTTGTCTGGCTTTGAGATGACGAAAGTTTGCAGGTAGAAAAAGAAATGAAGGGTGGGGAAATATCAAATGAAATATCTTCGTGTCTGTGTTTATTTGGCTGGCTGGGCCGCATATCTGTCTGTCTGTCTGTCTGTCTGTCTGTTCTCTCTCTCTCTCTCATCTCTCTCTCTCTCTCTCTCTCTCTCTCCCTCTCCTCTTCTCTCAGCATATCAACTTGCGAATTCTGATTAAAGAACTTTTTTTTTTTTCGTTAGTCAGTCATATGCGCAATATGATTTATGAAATCTAATCTATGACTTTTATCGAAAATAAAAGAAAACATCAAAAACTGGCACAGTTTTTTATCATAATTATATTATAATGCGCGCGGAGCATAGTGTGTGTGTGTGTTTTTTTCATGCGCAATTTTTGTTTTGTTTCAATATGTTTTTATAGTATCAGTTGTCCATGTTTAATCCACACCCCTTCTTCAATGAGGACCATGGTCTGCATATGATAATTCATCCATACACACCCCTCTCTCCCTCTCTCTATCTCATCTCTCCATCTCTCTCTCTCTCTCTCTCGTCTCTGTCTCTCTCTCTCTCTCTTAATACAAATTTGATCGAGGTGAGATGCAAAACAATCCCGTTGCATCACTCCAAAGAGAGGGGAATGGATTGAGATTTAATCTAACATCCATTACTCCTCCAAAAAGACTATTTCCAAATTGTCCTCAGAACTGTGACAATCGGAGCAAAAATAGCTGGGATTTTTTTTTTTTTTTTTTCAGCTTGAATTTTTTTTTTTCTTCACATTTTCGTTTCTCTGTAAAAGAAGATCATTCCGGGAAGACACATCGTTTAGAACATGGTTTCCTTCCTCTGATTTACCGATTACACACTCTCTGTTATGAGGTTGTTCCTTTGTCCATTTCTCTTTCAGTTTTCTTTTTTTCTGTCTTGCTGTTGTTGTTGTTCATTTGTTGTTTGTTTGGTTTGGTTGGTTGTTGGTTTGTTGGTTTTGTTGTGTGTTTGCTTTGGTTTGGTTGTTTGGTTTGTTTGTTTTGTTGATGTAGAAATATTCGCCCATACTCGACTACCACATTACTCATTTACTGTGCTGATACATGAAACATACGATTGTAAACTTGGTCTCCTACCGATCTGGGATTTTTATTATAAACTGATCGGATTAGGGGTGGAATGGAAGAAGGGGGGGGGGGGGGGGGGGGTGTTACTCAAACAATTCTTGTCACTTTAAAAACAAACAGAAAATAGTACAGATCTGATTGAAAACAGCATCCCCCCCCCCCCAGTGACAATCAACAAAACAAAAAAAAAAATGTGAATGATTTTGGCAATATTATCAGATGATGGGATGAGACAACAGATGCAGTAGTAGGTGCACATTCATTCAGTGACATTGGCTTTGTTTATTGAGGGAGCGACATAAAGACCGGCTTTCAGCTCATCCGCTTCAACTTTCATTAAAAAAGCTTATATTCAAAGTTATAATGCTGAGGAGAGGGCTTTAAGAAAGACAGACTGCCAAACGAAAATGGTATAGCTATCCCCTCAACAAAAGTGTCATGTTAAAACAAAAGTTTTGAGAGATGTTTTCTTTAAAACCACCCCTTCTAAAAAAAAAAGAAGAAGAAGAAGAAAGGAAAAAGTGAGAACGAAAGTTTTTGAGTCTCGCTCTCTCGGTCTCTCTCTCTCTCTATCTCCTCGCTCTCTTCTCTCGCCTCTCTCTCTCTCTCTCTCTCTCTCTCTCTCCCATATAACGTTTCTTCCTCATGCGGGACTTCTTTTGTTGCTGTTTTGTTTGTTTGTTTGTTTGTTTGTTTTCTTGGTTTACACAACATGAACATTTACATCTCTGTGTCCTATGCTGGTCCTCCATACCTGTTCTTTGAGCTTTTTAGCAAAGATATAGATTTATATTCAGAGTTGGTTTTTTTTTAATCATACATAGTAAAGCTTAGAAAGAGAGGGGGTCCGTTACCTCCAAGGACATAGACAAACAAACCACCAGGACAAGACAAATGCATTTCGACCTCGTGGGTCTTCTTCAGGCAAAAACAAATAACATTTAGGACAGTTAGAAAAGAACGTGAGGTCACTTATCTTTTCATTTCGGCACCGGAACCAAAATGGCCGCGGACGGATATGAACAGAGGGGATCATGGGAGGAGAGGAAATAGTTAGGAAGGGGGAGTGAAACAAAAATCTTTTCATATGCGTTCTAAGCCAAGAAGTAATACGAATCTTGACTGATTTGGCAAACCTGCGGCTTCTTTGCATGACATAATGAAGCTAAACTGTTTTGTTTACCTGAATATGCACCTGTCTGAAACGTTTCGGTCGTTTTTTTTTTTTTTTTATTTGTTTGTTTGTTTGTTTGTTGTTTTTGTTTTTTTTTGTTTTTGCTTTTCTTTTTAAGGAGTAAGGAGGTACAATGCAGACTTACAGGGGAAGGGAGTACGTAGAGCAGTTTTCAGTCATATCTCAAATTCCAGTGAGTGGAGTTTTAAGAAATCAGGCAGATTTTCTTTTACTGTCTTCGTCGGTCTTTATACATTATCTGTCTTTCTGTCAGTCTTTCTTTCTTTTTTTTTTCTTCTCTTTCTTTTCTTTCTTCCTTCCTTCCTTCCTTCCTTCTCTCTTTCTTTCATTCTTCCTTTCTTTCATTCTCTTTCATTCTTTTATACATTTTTTAAACGCAACTCCTCGACTTCCTTCCACGAGTTTTTGCCCCTTTTTCACCCCCTCCCCTCACCACACTCAACTCTCTTCTTCTTTCCTTCTTTGTCTTCCTCTCCTCTTTCTCCCTCTACATCTGAAACTTTTTTTTTTTTTTTTTTGGGGGGGGGGGCTTTTATTTCATCATCTCCTTCTCCTCCTCCTTCTCCTCCTCCTTCTTCATCCTTCTCCTTCACCTTTTTTCTTCTTTCTTCTTCTTATTCTCTTCTTCTTCTTCTCTTTCTCTTCTCTCTCCTCCTCCTCCTCCTCCCTCCTTCTCTTCTTCTTCTTTCTTCTTTCTTCTCTTCTTCTTCTTCTTCCTCCTCCCTCCTCCTCCTCCTCATCCTCCTCCCCCCGTTTTTTTTTTTTTCCTCCTCCTCCCTCACCTTCCTCTCCTCGTCCACCTGAATTTTTTTTTTTTTCCTCTTCTCTTTTCATTATCACGTTTTTTCTTTCATCATCGTCATCAGACTCCCTCTGGGGCTTCTTCTCTTATTCTTCTCCTTCCCTCCTCTCCTGCTCCTCTGCATTTCAGTGAGATATTAAGGGAACGCTAGGCACTTTCCGCACCAGCCTGCGTGTGTACTTGTGTCGGGGATGTCTATAGTTGAGCTACCTTGTCATTATTTGTTTTTGGTCGTGTGTGTTTGTTGTTGGAGTGGTTGTTTTCTGGTTTGCGCGCGCGCACGTGTGTGTGTGTGTGTGTGTGTGGTTGTGTGTGTGTGTGTGTGTGTGTGTGTGTGTGTACGTGTGAGTGCGCGCACGTGTGCGCACGCGCTCGCGCTAGCGCGTGCGTGCATACGTGCATGCATTGGTGGTGTGGTGTGCGTGCGTGCGTGCCGTGCGCGCATGTGTGTGTCTGTCAGTTGGTTTGTTAAGTCAGTGCATGCGTGCGTGGCGAGTGTGTATATGTTTAAGGGTGTGTGTGTTTTTTTTTTAACCGTCCAGCTCAATAATCTAATGTCAAGTCGTCAAGAGACACTCACCGGAGAAAGACAATCTGCGCTGCTGCCGAGTCACTTCGGTGGTGTTCAGCGGCGCCTAAACAAAAACAAAACCAAAGGCCACAGACATGAAGAGGCACATCAACACTGCGGTCACCATGAGGAGCGAGGCATGAACGGCCACAGAATTTAAGATTTTATGCTGATTGATGAGAATGGGATGATGAAAATAATGCTACGGATTTCCATTCCGGTCTGAGACTGTATGACAGGGCTGTACTCTACGCTTACTTTCATAATATCCCCCGGCGTCCACCAGGCCCGACAGATACAGACATCTGCGGTGTTTGGTCTAAAATTTAAGCAACACTTTCAACGAAGCATCCGTTAAGTGGATGAAACTCGACGGTGTGGTTCTAGTCTTCCCTGTTTTTTGAGCCTGTGGCAAATATAACTATGGGTAGGACCCGGTCCGGATAGAACAATCCGACATGACTCTGATGAGAATCGAACCCACGACCTCCCAGCCGGGAGTCCGCAACCAACGCTAACCACTTCGCCATTGCGGCTGGTTTTTAGAGCCGAAAAGTTAGTTTCCACAACACGCCAACCCACACGGCTATGCTGAACAAATTGGATGCCTGTAGTTGAACCTGCCTGTCCCCTCTACTGCAGTCTCTGGTTACTATTGTGTCACTTGCCCTTTGCAACAATGTCAGTATGCCCTTTTCTCGTTCTTTTTTTTTTCCCCGAAATTTAGATGATGTTTCAAAGTAATGAGTTGGGTTTATTGCCTGGTACATGAGCTTGATTGTCTTTTTGCTGACATTTTAGTTTAGCAGGGGGTTGTCATGTCTCTTCATTTCTTTGCACAGAACTTCAATGCAATTTTTTTTCTGTCTATTCTGCCTTGTAGAAACCGGGATATTGCGTATTTTTTACAGATTGAAACGGAGCAAGGATTTTTGTCAAAACATCTACCACTACTGGATCCGTCACACTTGAAGAGGGAATAAACAGGGAATGTGTTGCTGATGGCTGCTAATCTCATTGCCACTCAGATGTCGAAGTCATCCAAGTAACGAAGGTAAATTTAATGATGCGATATTGAAATACGGCTAACTGAAAACTCCAACTTGAAAGACACAACGTGAATGTTTAATCATAATGGAAAATGAGAGATTTCACATTTTCTCATTTAGGAGTGTAGTGTATATTGCTGCAGGTTTTTTAACTACTTCAAACTATTCAATTATTATAGCTGAAAGACGTCATCGTGATGTTGCAAGTCTTGCCACCTATTCTGGATAAAGGATTTCTTTTTATTGGTTCCGTCACCCATGTAGGTGATTTTAGACATCTAAATAAAGTATTTTCCAAATAGTATAATACATCATGAAAACATGAAAACCCTCTCTTTGATTATCTCTAAAAGAAGCAGACCATAAATGATTGAGAACTGACACAAAACAGGATACTAAGGATTGTCAAGACAAAATGCGACAAGACAAACAGTTTCTTTTTTTAACTGTAAGGTAGTAATGTTTTATAATATGATATAAACTCGTCAGAATTCTTAGTACACATACAGTTTTAGATACAATACCAGTACAGTAGGGGGGAGGGGGGGGGGGGGGATATCCACATTTGTTTGCAAAACGTATGCATCTGGTTACGTGTTCAGTTGGGCAAATCTTCCATGTTGTTCATCTTTAGACGTAAAAAGACGCATAATTTTATAAGCATTTTCTTTTCCTTGGTATCAAAACAATTTGCTGATTATTATCACGGCAGTAGCCTTATACAATAGCGATGGATAACGTTTTTTCTTAAGTCTGTGGGGAAATTACATTAAAAATGTAGTGAAATTCATTCCACAACCGACGAAGTCATTCTTACTTGGTGTATGATGAAATCGGTTTCTTTGATTCGAAAATCTGTCATTCAAAGTTCTAAAATGTAAAGATATTAAGAGTGACCGTTGTGGTTAAATAAATAGGAACTTTTTTTTGGTAGAAGACATTATAGATAGTCGATGTATATAAAGTAGTTCATTTGTGTTAAATCCACCGTTGGATACATTGGTCCATCAAAGATGCAATATTTTCATTTTAAACTAGTTTTCTTGAAAAGTCATTTCAAACATTATACCGAAAATTCTGAAAGCCCTAAATCATTTGGTATATTTTCTGTTGTGTGCCAATACAAGTGCTTGATAATAACTACGATTTAAGACATGCATTGATATGTGCAAAGTACCTGAGAGTTTTTAACACATTTTCTTTATTTAGTAAATCTGAAAGCATTTTACCTGTTAGCTTCCACTTCTTTCTCAATTCACAGTAAATCGTATTCGTTGGAGTTGATGTCTTCGATCTAAAAAAGACGGAAAAAGGCTGTGTCAGTCTTGAATAAAAGTTACCCTGTGTTAGGTTGTCTTATGGGAGCAAAAGTTACCCTATTTGTTTTACTGTTTATTGTTTTACGTTCCCTGCCTCGCTTCTTTCTCAAATTAAAAACGACGGAGCTGGAGTTTACTGGTTAGATTCGACATATTAGGGGTACCATCACCCACAATCGTGCACAGACACAGGCACAATCACTCTGTCAAATACTGCCCTCTGAATATCCAGTGGAACATGAGTTTCCAGCATTTTCTTAGAAGTACAAAGCTCGCGCAGCATTACCATGCAGATGTTTCTGGGCAAAGTTGAACTTGTTATTATAATTAAAGTGAAAACCAGGGAGACGACTTCCACGTTTTGTCCATTATGAGTAAATAAGAGTAGGTCTGTGTTATCGTTCCTGGAAACAAGATAACACCAACATTTTTTTTTGTTTGTTTTTACTTTGCTGTCCTATCCTCCGTGCCACCTCATGGGCACTGCAACCCACGCCGCTCATTTCGATTTCCCTGTCCACAGCCACAGCCCGGTCCGGCCCGCTGCAAGGCCTCTGCACCGGCAATTCGCAGGGAGCAGTCAGTGTCAAAACCGTCAAGAGGCAACCCACTGGAGGAGGGACACTGCACTGCCTACTGAGTCACTTCGGGTGGTGTTTAGTGGCGCCTGTTCTGATCCAACATACACAGGACACCACCTACTAAGAGCCCCCTACTGACGACAATTATTGTTTAGTTGCGAAGCCGGCGTGAGTGAGCTTTCACCTCCGAAGGGCGCCACACTGACAAAATTGCTTTTTGTTAACTTTGATGTTAAGTTTCTGTTAAAACGTTTTACCCCCACAACTGCCAAGTGGCATGCAAGACTTTGACGTAAGTCAGTCATCCCCATTCCTGGCACAAATCGTACAGTATCTGCACGAAACGATAAAAAAAAACAACATTTTTAAGCAATGCACTTTCATTGACAATTATTACAAAATTTCTAAATGTTAGATCAAGCCCTTTTTTGGAGATCATGCCCGTTTTTAAGAAGAAAAAATGCCTGTAAATCATTTATGTATACTGCATTTAGTGGAGATGATAAATTTCTCCTCCCCATGGCAAACTCGCAGCTCAAAACATTAGGAAAATTTCAGGAATACTGATCAAAACTGCACACATGGCAATCATCAGCATACGATGTGTGTGCGCGTGCGATCGTGTGTGTGTGTGTGTGTGTTGTGTGTGTGTGTGTGTGTGTGTGTGTGTGCGGTGCGTGTGTTGTGTGTGTGTGTGTGTGTGTGTGTGTGTGTGGCGCGCGCGCGTATGTGTGTGTGTGTGTGCAAGTGTGTGTATGTGATGTGTGTGCACGTGCGTGCGTGTATGTGTGTGTGTGTGTGTGTGTGTGTGTGTTTGTGTGTGTGTGTGTGTGGTGTGTGTACGCACGCATGGACGTAACCTCTGATTTAAGCTGACGGGGCTTTCAACACTTCATACGTGATGTCGCAAACGATTCTGAGTATTGATGATAACTCCCAAAACTCGTTACCCCGTCCCTATCCCAATCCCATCTCTCTCTCTCTCTCTCTCTCTCTCTCTCTTCTCTCTCTCTCTCTCTCTCTCTCTCTCTCTCTCTCTCTGCTCTCTCTATCTCTCTCTCTCTCTCTCTCTCTCTCTCTCTCTCTCATGACAGTAATCTCACTTGAACATGCTGCCTCTCGTTTAACCCCAGCTTCAAGTTGGCATTCAGAAATGGAATAGGCTGTCACGCAGACGAGTTTAGCCTCTTATGGCTTTGCGCAACGCATGGACCAGGTGGGAATTGATCCTGTTCTATTCTATTGCAGGTTGTTGAAGGCTTATCATGTTTTGTATCCCCCCTCCCCCATTTCCTCTGAAAGCCAAAAGATCTTGATTTCCATGTGTGTCAATATTAGGACCGCGGTTCTTTCCTCGGCTCTTGATTTGCACGTCACAACACTTTATGACTCAATGTCGCACTGGCGAAGATATCGCAAGAGTTGAGGCATGAAATAGAGTCTTTGTGTGCCTAATTGTGGCAGTTGTTGGGCGTGGTGGGGGGGGGGGGGGGGGAGGGGGGCGGGGAGGGGGTTGGAGGGGAGGTGCAAGTGCTACTTCCAACGTTATGTTGGCAGTTTGGGACATACTGCAGTGAATCTGACATATGACCTTTCTCAATCCACACACCCACGCATACCTTCCTCCCCCCCCCCCCCCCCCCCCCCCCCCCCCCCCCCCCCCCCCCCCCCCCCACACACACACACACCACACACACGCCTCATATGTGCATGCTCGCACGCGTAGCGCTTACACAACACACACATACACATGCTCACTCGCACGCACGGACACGCACACGCACGTACACGCATGCACGAGCGCGCGCACGCACTCACGCACACACGCACGCACACACACACACACACACACACCACACACACACACACACACACACACACACACACACACACACACGCACACACATACACACATACATACAAATATACACGCGCGCACGCTCGCGGGCGCGCTCAAACCACACACACACACACACACACACACGCACACACGCGCGCGCGCGCGCGCGCGCGCGCACGCACGCACACGCACGCGCATCCAACACACACACACACACACACACACACACACACACACACACACACACACACACCATTTTGCTCTAGAAACAATTCCCTTTTTTTTTTTTAATTCTAGCAAACACAGATCTCTTCGTCTTCTACCCATCATACCTCTCTGTGTATCCCAAATAACCACGCACGTTCCCTTGAATAGTTAAAGAAAAGTACAGGGCTTACAAATGGAAACACTTCGTCAAGGGTGTTTCAAATATGCATTCCAGGCATTATATCTGTTGATAATGAACTCACAATAATATATACAATGTCGTTCATATTCATTCAGTCAGCCTTGGGGTTATACTGATTGACACGGGCAGCCCAGTTACTTGCTGTCTCAGTGAAGTCTCCATCCGTTTGTCTATCAATCACTGGGCCCTCTCTCAAGTTAGGTTGGACTCTGAGACTTTGTGTTTTTCTGACAGGAGCTTTTGTTATGAAGTGGTGACGGGCGGTGATGAATTTCGGCTGTGTAAAACAGAAGACATGTTGAAACATACCTAACTGAACAATGGACGTAGGACAACTGTGTTTTTTTTTTTTTTCTTATGCTGATCGATGAAGAATGAGGATGATTGAGATGATGCTACGGATTTGCATTTCGGGGTGAGAGACTACATGACAGGGCTGTACTTTACGCTTCCTTTCATAATCTATCCCGGCGCAAACCAGGCCCGAGAGATACAGGGCACCTGCAGTGTTGGTCAGGACATTTGAGCAACCACTCTCAGAAACGCATGCATTAAGTGGATGAAAGTCGACTGTGTGGTCCCAGTCTTCCCAACTGAGTCCGCAGCAAATTCAACTCTGGGTAGGAGCCGGTCGGGGCAGACACGTACCAGAAAACCCACATGACTCTGATGGGATTCGAACCCACGACCTCCCAGCCGGGTGTCCGCGACGCTAACCACTTCGCCACGGCGGCTGGTGGACGTAGGACAACTTTGTCTTGTTCGTCGGACTTACAGTATGCCAGAGTCTCTGTCGCAAAAATGTTAAAAAGAAAAAAACTGATCAGAATGCACACCAACCATTAATTCTGCGTTGCGTCTGTTTGCTCGTGTGGAGTTTTTTTTTCCTGCATTTTTGTTATATGTAACGTTTTTGTTTTGTTTTTTTTGTTTTTTTTTTTGTGTGTGTGTTTTTATATATCATTATTATGAATACTTATCTGGCGCCTATCTTCGGCTAGAGACCCAAGCTCTATGTGCTTTACAATCCACACTCGTTGACGCAACGGGCTGCCTACCTGGGTAGTGCCGACTGAAGAGCTGCCAGCTGGCGCTTCATTCAGTCATTTCCCGTGTCATCCAGTCAGTATCGTTCGATATCGTTCGCTAAATTTCCTTACTCTTTCTTTCATGGTCCATTTTCTCACGCAGGGTGCATTCTATGTGTCACGTCATCCATATCAACGGCCAAACTGGCCTCTTCCGAAAGTTAATGATGAGATTTCACTTGTGTGCAAGATGTTATGCGTGCGTTCACACACAGGACCTCGGTTTATAGTCTCATTCGAAGGACTGTACGCGAAAGGGAGTCAGAACCAATGTGAACTCCGAGGAAAAAAAATCCTCCTGTACCGAAACAGCCCGGCGGAGATTCGAACCCGCAACTCCAGCATCACCAAGATTACGAGCCCGGCGCTCTGCCACTGAGCCATTCCGGTCCCTGGAATATCCTACCCATCTAACTGTGGATAGAACTTTAGTGGAATGATTGACGTCCTCCGTACGACCTCATCTAAAGACATGAAAATATGTAAATGTATATGATCAAAAACGCTCATTTGGTTACTTCACAACCGAACTGTGAACGCATCGTTCTGATTCGAATCGGGTCAAATGATAATTCCGGGATAATACTTTTGTTCGGAATTTGTAGATTTCTTTTTCCTTTACACACACACACACACACACACACACACACACCCACACACACACACACACACACACACACGACGCACACACACGCACGCACGCACACACACACACACACACAACACAACACACACACACACACACCACACACGCGCGCGCGCGCGCGCGCGCGCGCACGTGTGCGCACGCACGCACGCACGCATGAACGCACGCACACACACACACACACACAGAGTTTCAGTTTCATCAAGGAGGCGTAACTGCGTGCGGACTAGTCCATATACGCTCACACCACATCCGCTAAGTTTCTGAGACCACACTATGCATAATTTAAAGCTGATGGATAAATGAATTAACAACAAAGATGAGTCAATTGAAGAAGAGGGTCTCTTGGCTACGACTCATCGAATGTCTGACCTATGCATTAGCCCAACGCGCTCGTCAGACCTTCACACACGCCGCACGCACGCACGCACGCACGCACGCACGCACGCGCACACACACACACACACACACACACACCACACACACACACACACACACACACACACACACACACCACACACACACAACACTTTTTTTTTTCATTTGGGGGCGCTGTCTGATAGCCCTCCACAGATTTTTTGAAACTTCTTTTTCGTAAGAGATCTTGTTTCGCGCGAGTCATCATTAATTTTATACTGAGCGTTTTTATGTTTTAACGGGGTTTATGTGTGTGTGTGGTGTGTGTGTTGTTGTGTGTTGTGTGTGGTGTGCGCGCGCGCGCGTGCGGATGCGTTCGTGCGTGCATGTCGTGTGTGTGTGTGGTGTGTGTGTGTGTGTGTGTGTGGTGTGTGTGGTGTGGTGGTGTTTTCTGTGTTATGTGTTTTGTGACGGTTTGGATGTGTGTGTTTAAACTAGAGAGAGAGAATAGCAGATATGGGGTAGGAGGGATGTAGG
>JADBJO010033801.1:5000-12500 GCA_016801955.1 Conus betulinus
ACTTTCTACCAATCAACGTTCAGGGAGCGCCTTTTTTCTTCGACCAATCAAACACACGCAGGCCGCCCGCGTCTCGCCCGGCGAACAAGCAGCCCAGCCAGCCCTCCACCGCACCCCCTTACTCTCTCTCTCTCTCTCCTCTCTCTCTCTCCCCCAGCCCCATTGGAAGCAAGAGAGAGAGGATGGGAGTGAGAGGGTGGAGGGAATAATCATGTGAAGGAAGGAAGGAAGGAAGGAACTAACAAACAGCAGCAGTTTTGCGAAGGAATGTGTCGGTACTTTTTTTCTCTCTCTCTGTGTGTGTGTGTGTGTGTGTGTGTGTGTGTGTGTGTGTGTGTGTGTGTGTGTGTGTGTGTGTGTGTTTTTTCTCCCCTCCCCCAAATCGGAACAAATACTCAGCCTTGACATTGACGTTGTCCTTGGCATTAGGTGTGGTTGTTGTTGATCTACGACCAATCATTTCTACGATGGTGCCAGACTTTCGAACGATTGGATAATAACACCAGTCGATCAGGGGGCCGCAGTCTCTTATATAAAGGATTCTTTTCCGACCCTCAATATATATCTACCATATGCCACTCTGCCACTCGATTCACACGCGCGTTCCCTCCCTCCCTCCCTCCCTCCCTCCCTCCCTCCCTCCCTCCCTGCTGCTGCTGCTGCTGCTGCTGACGACGACGCCGCCGCCGCCAATCTTGTGTTTTTTCCTCAGCCCACCCCCACCACCGGTCCATCTGTTCTGCTCTGAATCTAGCCTGTTCCCTGATCTACACCTGCCTGCCGGCCTGCCTGCCTGCCGCTGAATCAAGGCTCTCGCCTCCAGCTTATTATCTGCTCCCTGCGCCAGTCACACCATCACCACATCAGTCTGTCTGCCCGTGTGTTCAACTCAACCACGTAGTTTCTGCAAGCACCCCCCCCCCCCCACCCTTCACGATCTAGCAGCCTACACGCTGTGTCTTTCTTTATAAGCTTAAGTGGAAGGTGGCCTCTGATACTTGTTCGGTAGTCTAGTTGTTAGCGTGTCCACCTGTCAAACGGGAGACCAGGGTTCGTTTCCCTGATCTGCATTTTTTTTTTTTTTGTTGTTTTTTTTTTTTTTTTTTTTTTTTTTTGGGGGGTGTGTGTGTGTGTGTGTTATTCTTTTCTCTGACATCCACAATTTCTACTACCAAAAGGGGAGAAAGTCCTATAGTGACTGATTTTATATATATATATTTTTTTTTGTTGTTGTTTTTTTTTTTTTTTTTTGTTTGTTTTTTATTAATTTATTTACCTATTTATTTTTTCATGCCATCACCACATCAGTCAGTCTGTCTGTGTTCAACTCAACAACGTAGCTTCTGCACGCACTCTCCCCCCCCCCCCCATCTAGCAGCCTAGACGCTGTGTCTTTCTTTCTTTCTGCCACCACATTTTCAAACCACTTTGGCCAACACAGACTGCTGCAACAACAACAACAACAACACAACACCAACATCACCACCACCAACTCCAATAGAAAACCCGAAGAAACAACATCAACATGAAAATAACATGTCAAACTGTGTGCAAATGAACGCTGATCTTCAGGCCAAATACCTAACATGACATGGCATGACATGACATGCCTTGTGACAATGCAAAATATAGATCTGTCGTAGGGCACGACTGCTCCACTGTCTTGTTTGCTGGGCTTTTTTTTTTTTTTTTTTTTGTCTCTCCTTATCTCTCTCTTTGCTTTTTCTTGGTGGATTGTGGGTTCATCTTCTTCCCGTCACATCATCCTAGGCTATCGTTATTATCAACGAGACACCCAAACGAAAGGGGAAGGGGGCCAACGACGACTCTTTGAGCAACGAGACACAAACCATCCCGCTCAGGAAAATGGGTGGCCCTGAAAAGGGCCTAGTTAGTTTGGGGGTCGATTTGGGAGACAAGCAGACGCGCGCAGTTTTTACTTGCTGCTGTACTTGGTCACCGCCTTGGTGCCCTCACTGACGGCGTGCTTGGCCAGCTCACCTGGCAGCAGCAAGCGCACAGCCGTTTGAATCTCGCGGCTGGTGATGGTAGAGCGCTTGTTGTAGTGGGCCAGTCTGGAAGCTTCGGCAGCGATTCTCTCAAAGATGTCGTTGACGAAGCTGTTCATGATAGACATGGCTTTGCTGCTGATACCAGTGTCTGGGTGCACCTGCTTCAGCACCTTGTAGATGTAGATGGCATAGCTTTCCTTCCTTTTCCTCTTGCGCTTCTTGTCCCCGGTGCGAACGGCCTTGGCCTTGCCGGCCTTCTTGGCGCCTTTCGAGCTCACTTTCGGTGGCATGCTTTGACTACAGTCGTTTGCTCTGTCGAGAAATGCCGCCGCCGACCCCGGGCTGGGAATTTATAGTGGCTGAGTTCGCTCGGCGGCTGCGCGCCTCACGGCGTGAACGCCGTTGGTTTTCCTGTCGCACAAGGCAGGGCCGTCAGCGAGGCTCTATTCACATCACATGCGCGTCCGTAACCGGCCCACACTCGCTTGCTGAAAGCGCCCAACACACTTTGCTACGTAGAGCACGTTCTGTACCCGTCGTCATCGTCATCATGTCTGGTCGCGGCAAAGGAGGAAAAGTCAAGGGAAAGAGCAAGTCCCGTTCTTCCCGAGCCGGACTTCAGTTCCCCGTGGGTCGTATCCATCGTCTCTCCGCAAGGGCAACTATGCCGAGCGTGTAGGTGCCCGGAGCTCCCGTCTACCTGGCCGCTGTGCTCGAGTATCTGGCCGCCGAAGTGCTGGAGCTGGCAGGAAACGCTGCACGCGACAACAAAAAGACCAGGATCATCCCCCGTCACCTGCAGTTGGCCATCCGTAACGACGAGGAGCTGAACAAACTCCTGTCAGGCGTCACCATCGCACAGGGTGGTGTGCTGCCCAACATCCAGGCGGTGCTCCTGCCCAAGAAGTCGCAGACCAAGGCCCCAGGTGGCAAGGCTTAAGCAGCCTGTCTTCCTTGCTCCACACCGGCTTTCATTTTCAATTTCAGGTCCTTTTCAGGACCACCTCCCTTTTCCTCAGTGGGCTGGAACAGTTCTGTTGCTCAAGAGTTTCGCACTTGACAGGCTGCGTCATCCTACACAAACAAAACGTACGCACACACCACACACACACTGACTGACTGGAACCATTTACTGTCAGATTAACATTGTTGTACCGACATTTAAAAAAAAAAAAAAAAAAAACCGTAATAAATTAAAGAGAAACGACAACGATACAAATACCATCTCGATGACATATAAAAATCTTAAAGGAAAATGAACAGGGAGACGTTTTTACATTTATAAGTAAAATGAGAACACACACACACACACACACACACACACACACACACACACACACACATCGATACCAAGTTCTTTCCTCTTGACCAAACTAAAACACAAGAACAATTCAACAACACACAAAACAAAAATCTTCAACGTTTGGCTCATCTTCAGGACTTGTGACATAAAACAAAAGACAAATAAATATATATGCGATAACGTATGAAAAACATATACGTAATCGGACGAATATGAACACACAGACACACATACACATACACACAAACACGCGACAGACCACGCGCAGTGTGTGTGTGCGCGCGCGCGCGCGCGCACACACACACACACACACACACACACACACACACACACACACACACACACACACACACACCGATACCAGTTCCTTCTTCTTGACCAAACTAAAACACAAGAACACCACTACAACAGGCTGTCGCCAGTCACAACAAAAACAATTCAACAACAAACAAAACAAATATCTTCAACGTTTCGCTCATCTTCAGGACTTGTGACATAATACGAAAGACAAATAAATACGTATAGGTGATGACGTATGAAAACATATACGTAATCGGACGAATATGAACACACAGACACACATACATACACACAAAAAGACGGGAGAGACGCGCGCACACACACACACACACACACACACACACACACACACACACACACACACACACACACACACACACACACACACACACACACACACACACACACACACACACACAAGCAAGCGCGCGCACCTTTAAAGACGTATTTATCCGTTTAGGTATATGTTTTGATATGCTATTGCTTATATGTTTCATTGAAGATTTTTGTTGTGTTTCTTCTTTGTTTGTTTGTTTGTTTTCGTTTTCCTACTCAATCGTACCAAAGCACGACAGAGAAGATAAATGATTGGCCGTAGATCAGTACACCAGAACTAAAGATTTCCTTTAGATCAAAGTGAAACACAACAACAACAACCAGCACAACGGGCTGGCGCCAGTCAAGAAATCTTGATCGAACAGTTCCATGCAAACATGTCCTCTCTCACATATCGACGTTTGATTATCTGTGCGTGTTTGGGATAGGGTGGGGGGTGGATGGGTGGGTGGATGGCAGGAGGGGGGGGGGAGGGGAGAAACGGGGGGGGGGGGGGGGGGGTAACAGACACCAGTTTTGTTAACAGAGGATCAGAACAACACAGAACGTCAAGTGATCAGTGTATGCATTATGTTAGAGGAGAGAAGGTTCAGGGAGGGCCGAGATAGAGGGGGTGGTGGGGTGGGGGTTAGCAAACAACATTAACACAAAAATAACATGTCAAACTGTGTGCAAATGAACGCTGATTCTCATACTAAATACGTGACATGAATGACATGACATGACATGTCCTGTGACAATGCTACTTATAGATCTGTTGTACAGTGTCACACGATACGACTGCTCCACTTTCTTAATTGCTTTGCTTTTTTTTTTTTTTTTTTTTTTCTTGACAGATGGAGTGGTGGGGTGGGGGTTAGGGTGGATGATATTATACCTACCCTACATACTAACATTGATCTAGAGAGAGAGAGAGAGAGAGAGAGAGAGAGAGAGAGAGAGAGAGAGAGAGAGAGAGAGAGAGAGAGAGAGAGAGAAATAAGGGAGACGATCACGGATTTTTGTGTTTCCTCGCATGCGTGCGTTATCTCGCAGTTGTTGCCCCCCACCAATGTGTATGTGTGTGTGTGTGTGTGTGTGTGTGTGTGTGTGTGTGTGTGTGTGTGTGTGTGTGTGTGTGTACGCGCGCGCGCCGGGTTCGCGCGCGCGCGGGCGCGCGGGCACGCGAGCGCCCGCTTGTGCGTATGCGTGTATGCTTCCAGATCAGTTTGTTGTTGTTGTTGTTGTTGTTGTTGTTGTTGTTGCTGTTGCTTTAAATCAGTTTTACCCTGTTCCGTGTCGACACCTTTTCATCCCGTGTCTGTCCTGTGTTGATAATTTTCATCCTCTGAGGTTGTCCCATGTCGAAGACAACTGTGTAGCCTGGTGTCGTTCTCGTGTGTATCAAAACTTTTCAGCCCATGTGTTTAGTGTTTTGTGGCAGTGCCAACAAGTCGGTTAACACTGCTGTCTGTCTGTTTACCACTGTTCACAAGCCCACCAATGTGTGTGTGTGTGTGTGTGTGTGTGTGTGTGTGTGTGTGTGTGTGTGTGTGTGTGTGTGTGTGTGTGTGTGTGTGTGTGTGTGTGTGTGTGTGTGTGAATATTCTTGAACGACGTCGTTTGATTCACACAGCAGCACACTTACATCATCCGTTTGATGGAACACATCCTTCCGAAATACTTTTTGTCTATAGCTTGCTCCAGACTTGTGTCGATGTCCGACAGGTGGATTTCTGGGCCACTGCTGTTGCACTCCGACGGATCGGGGTGCGAGCACCGAAGTGTATCCTGAATGGGCGTGGATGTGTATGTGCGTGCGCGCGTATGTGTGTGCGTGTATGCGTGTGTTTATGAGAGTGAATGCATGTGTGTACGAGTGCTCGAGTATGAGTTTGTGTGTGTGTGTGTGTGTGTGTGTGTGTGTGTGTGTGTGTGTGTGTGTGTGTGTGTGTGTGTTGTGTGTGTGTGTGTGTGTGTGCGTGCGTGCGTGCTAACGCACGCGCACACGTTCGTGTGCGTGTGTGCACACCAACATCTGTTAACATCACGAAACTGTGAAGAGCTCCCACTTCAGTTTGTTGTTGTTGCTGTTGTTGTTTTAAATCAGTTTTTACCCTGTCCCGTGTCGACACCTTTTCATCCCGTGTCTGTCCTGTGTTGATACTGTTCAACCTGAGTCTGTCCCATGTTGAAGACTAATGTGTAGCCTGGTGTCAGTCTCGTGTGTACCCAGACCGTTCAGCCAATGTGTTCAGTGTCTCTACTGTCAGTGCCAACAAGTTGGTTTACCCTGCTGTGTCTGTGTACCACTTTTCACAAGCCCACCAATGTGTGTGTGTGTGTGTGTGTGTGTGTGTGTGTGTGTGTGTGTGTGTGTGTGTGTGTGTGTGTGTGTGTGTGTGTGTGTGCCCGCGCGCGCGTGCGTGCGGGTGTGCGTACGTACGTACGTATGTATGTACGTGCGCGCGTACGCGCGCGCGCGTGCGCTCGCGCAGATGTGTATACCACAATGTCAAACATCAAACTATGAACAGCTCCCAGATCAGTTTGTTGTTTTTGTTGTAGTTGTTGTTGATGTTGTTTGAAATCAGTTTACCCTGTCCCGTGTCGATACGTTTTCATCCCGTGTCTGGCCAGTGTTGATACTGTTTAGCCTGAGTCTGTGTAGCCTGGTGTCGGTCTCGTGTGTACCAACACCTTTCAGCCATGTGTTCAGTGTCTTGTGTCAGTTTATTTCCCTTTTTCTTCCGATCGCGCTCGTTTCGACCGCTCTTTCGCCGGCTCTCTCTGTCTGTCTCTCCGTCTCTTGGGATTGTGCAGAGTTGTAGGTTTTTATTTTTTTAAAAAAAAAAAAAAAATAAAAAGATAGCCCACCCCAACCGCCGGTCGATCTGCTGTGCTCTGTTCTGAAGCTAGCCTGTCTGCTTATGTACATCTGCCGTCCAGCCTGCCGCTGGATCAAGGCTCGCATCGAGTTTATTGTTCTGTTTCCCGCGTCATGCATACCATCACCACATTAGTCTGTCTGTGTGTTCAACTGAACAACGTAGTTTCTGCATGCAGTCTCGGACCTTCCCTCATCTGGCAGCTTATCCGCTGTGTTTTTCTTTATAAACTTACGTAGAGGGAATTTTGCGAGAGCTTTGCGGTGGTGCAATGGTTAGTGTTTCCGCCTGTCACGCGGGCGACTGAGGTTCATATCCTATCCCGGTAAAGGTTTTTTTTTTTTTTTTTTTTTTTTTTTTTTTTTTTTTTCTTTTGTCTTACACACAAAATGCTCTTTTCGTGTGTGTGTGTGTGTGTGTGTGTGTGTGTGTGTGTGTGTGTGTGTGTGTGTGTGTGTGTGTGTGTGCGCGTTTTCTCTCTCTCTCTCTCTCTCATTAGATAGAGGAATTTTTTTTTTTTTTTTTTTTTTTTTTTATTTGGTGCTTAAAAAAAAAAAAAGAAGAAGTAAAAAAAAAAAAAAAAAAAAAGTGTTTTTTCATCTGTACAGCCAGACAAGAGAAAGTCAGCGAGGAGCGCCCAGGTTGGCCTTGCACTGAACAAGCAGGGTCGAGGCCACGGCTG
>JADBJO010033802.1:0-2500 GCA_016801955.1 Conus betulinus
ATTTATTTCTGAAAAAAAAGAGGGACTGGAAACATTCGTGGTTACTACGGAGGCCCAAGAAAGAAGAACGAGAGAGAGAGAGAGACAGATTTCATGGACAGGATAATTGGAAAGATTTGATTTTTTTTTCGTCCAATGGACAGACGAGCGTATGTATGTGCTCTGTGCTGTCAGAAGCACTGATGATGTGATGACCTTAAGACACAGAGCACTTATAGTTGATGACCGTACATACACAGACCACTGATGGGTGATAACAAAGACACAGAACACTGTTGATGTGATGACCTTAAAGACAGAGACCACTGATGATGGGTTGACCTTTAAGACAGAGACCACTGATGACGGGTTGACCTTAAAGACACTGAGCAATCATGACGTGATGACCTTAAAGACATAGCACTGATGATGTGATGACCTAAAAGACACAGAGCACTGACGACGTGATGACCTTAACGACACAGAGCACTGATGACGTGATGACCTTAAAGACACAGAGCACTGTTGACGTGATGACCTTAAAGACACAGAGCAATGATGACGTGATGACCTTAATGACACAGAGAGCACTGATTTGATGTGATGACCTTAATGACACAGAGCACTAATGATGTGATGACCTTAACGACACAGAGCACTGATGATGTGATGACATTAAAGACACAGAGCACTGATGACGTGATGACCTTAACGACACAGAGCACTGATGACGTGATGACCTTTAAGACACAGAGCACTGTTGATGTGATGACCTTAACGACACAGAGACTAAAGACATGATGACCATGACCGACAAAGACCACATGAACACTGATGACATTAAAGACACAGAGCACCTTGATGACCAGAGCACTGCACTGTTGACGTGATGACCTTTAAGACACAGAGCACTGATGATGTGATGACCTTAAAGACACATGACCTTATGTGATGACCAGAGCACAGAGCAATGATGATGTGATGACCTTAAAAGACACAGAGCACTGTTGATGTGATGACCTTAAAGACACAGAGCAATGATGATGTGATGACCTTAATGACACAGAGCACTGATGACGTGATGACCTTAAATAACACAGAGCACTGTTGATGTGATGACCTTAAAGACACAGAGCACTGATGATGTGATGACCTTAATGACACAGAGCACTGATGACGTGATGACCTTAAGGTGACTTATGATGTGATGACCTGATGATGTGATGACCTTAAAGAGCAATGATGAGCTGACCTGTTGATTTGATGACCTTAAAGACACAGAGCAATGATGATGTGATGACCTTAATGACACTGAGCACTGATGACTTGATGAGGTACCTTTATGGACGCAGGAGCCGATGAGCTGAATGATGTTGGGATGATGCCCCACCAGAATCATCTGATCCACACCGCCTGCAGAACTTTGTGTTCTTCTTCACAGCTCTTGTCTGCACACACACACACACACACACACACCAGACAGACAGACAGACACACACACACGCACGCACGCATTCACATGCAAATATACACACACACACACACACACACACACACACACACACACACACACACACACACACACACACACACACACACTTCAACACTTGAAGACACTAATAGGAGAAGAACTCTAAATATTTATAGAAAGAATAACCCAAGTGCAAAGCATGCTAATTAAGTCAGCTAAAAATTGACAATCCATTCCTTGATAGACCAATCACAACAGAAACTGAAAGAACGATTATAAGCTTTAAAACAGGAAATCACCAGAAAGGATGGTATTATAAATGAAATAATCAAATCAACACCACCAGAATTGATGGACGTTATGAAACGTATATTCAACCTTGTCCTTGTACGTATCCACACAACTGGAAATAGGGGTAACTATTGTTATTTACAAACACGGATGCCCACTAAACCGAGAACCCGAAAGAGAAAATGACATTAACAGATGTAATTGGGAACCTGTTTTGCAAAACTCTGAATTGGAGAATCTCGGAAAATGTGGAAAACAAAAATTGTGTCTTGCAAGGCAACAGGCTGGTTTCAGAAACAAAATACAGAACAACTGACCATACACTGAAAGTAAATAAATTTGTGGATAATGCAATAAAAACACACACACACACACACACACACACACACACACACACACACACACACACACACGGACATGACTTTAAGACCAGTCACAATGAGATCTACTGACAATGCCCTCTGTCTGTCAGTCTGTCCTTTCCACAGAGCAGCGAGCAGAGAAGCAAGCCAGTTTGTCCCCCTTCACTCCAACCCCAGCTCCGGCTGTCACGACATCGCTGCATTAGTTACAAACTTTCGGGGGTCTGTGACAGACCAGTTCAAAGTAGGCAGACCAGTTCAAAGCAGGCCAAGGACTAACTCTGGCGCCCGAGCAGACCTCTTGTGTCTTCGGGTAGCAGCGACCCGACACCCCCTTAGATCAAGAAACATGACACCACGCTGGGTCTTGAGTCATTACGGCATTGATCGCAAAAAA
>JADBJO010033802.1:7500-10000 GCA_016801955.1 Conus betulinus
TCGAATGAGGGCAAAGTGGAAGGCAGAGTGAGGGTAGGGTGGAAGGTGGAATGAGGGCGAAGTGGAAGGCAGAGTGAGGGTAGGGTGGAAGGTGGAATGAGGGCGAAGTGGAAGGCAGAGTGAGGGTAGAATGGAAGGTGGAATGAGGGTCAAGTGGAAGGCAGATTGAGGGTAGGGTGGAAGGTGGAATGAGGGCAAAGTGGAAGGCAGATTGAGGGTAGTGTGGAAGGTCGAATGAGGGCAAAGTGGAAGGCAGAATGAGGGTAGGATGGAAGGTCGAATGAGTGCAAAGTGGAAGGCAGAGTGAGGGCAGACTGGAAGGTGAATGAGGGCAAAGTGGAAGACAGAATGAGGGTAGGACGGAAGGTCGAATGAGGGTCAAGTGGAAGGCAGAATGAGGGTAGGCTGGAAGGTCGAATGAGGGGCGAAGTGGAAGGCAGAGTGAGGGTAGGGTGGAAGGTGGAATGAGGGCGAAGTGGAAGGCAGAGTGAGGGTAGAATGGAAGGTGGAATGAGGGTCAAGTGGAAGGCAGAGTGAGGGTAGGGTGGAAGGTGGAATGAGGGCAAAGTGGAAGGCAGAGTGAGGGTAGGGTGGAAGGTCGAATGAGTGCAAAGTGGAAGGCAGAATGAGGGTAGGATGGAAGGTCGAATGAGTGCAAAGTGGAAGGCAGAATGAGGGTAGGGTGGAAGGTGGAATGAAGGCAAAGTGGAAGGCAGAGTGAGAGTAGGGTGGAAGGTGGAATGAGGGCAAAGTGGAAGGAAGAGTGAGGGTAGGGAGGCACTCACCGAGGTGTGCACAAACAGAGTGCTGCTGGCATGGCATGGAAGACGTCTGGAGAATATGAGAGACAGCACCACGCCCAGTATGGTGGCTAGTACCACGGCCACTGCTATACTGATGGCCACCATCATTCCTGACCACACAGTACAGTGGAGTACAGTACAGTACAGTAGAGTACAGTACAGTACAGTACAGCACAACTCAGGACAGCACCACGCCCAGTATGGTGGCTAGTACCACGGCCACTGCTATACTGATGGCCACCATCATTCCTGACCACACAGGACAGTACAGTACAGTACAGTATAGTACAGTACAACACAGTACAACACCACGCCCAGTATGGTGGCCAGTACCACGGCCACTGCTATACTGATGGCCACCATCATTCCTGACCACACACAGTACAGTACAGTACAGTACAGTACATACAGTAGAGTACAGTACAGTACAGCACAATAATACATCATCACGCCCAGTATGGTGGCCAGTACAAAAACGGCTTCTGCTATACTGATGGCCACCATCATTCCTAACGACACATAGTACAGTACAGTACAGTACAGTACGGTACAGTACAGTACATTACAGTACAACACAATAATACATCATCACGCCCAATATGGTGGCCAGTACCACGGCCACTGCTACACTGATGGCCACCATCATTCCTGACCACATACAGTACAGTGCAGTACAGTACAGTACAACACAGTACGGCACCACGTCCAGTATGGTGGCCAGTACCACGGCCACTGCTACACTGATGGCCACCATCATTCCTGACCACACACAGTGCAGTACAGTACTGTACTGTACATACAGCGCAATGCAATAATACATCACCACGCATACAATAATCAATAATACATCATCACACTGCAGGACAGATACCTGACTTCATGACTGAAGGGACACACTGGTGGACAGATACCTGACTTCATGACTGAAGGGACACACTGGTGGACAGATACCTGACTTCATGACTGAGGGACACACTGATGGACAGATACCTGACTTCATGGCTGAAGGGACACACTGGTGGACAGATACCTGACTTCATGACTGAAGGGACACACTGGTGGACAGATACCTGACTTCATGGCTGAAGGGACACACTGGTGGACAGATACCTGACTTCATGGCTGAAGGGACACACTGATGGACAGATACCTGACTTCATGGCTGAAGGGACACACTGGTGGACCTGACTTCATGACTGAAGGGACACACTGGTGGACCTGACTTCATGACTGAAGGGACACACTGGTGGACAGATACCTGACTTCATGACTGAAGGGACACACTGCAGGACAGATACCTGACTTCATGACTGAAGGGACACACTGATGGACAGATACCTGACTTCATGACTGAAGGGACACACTGATGGACAGATACCTGACTTCATGGCTGAAGGGACACACTGGTGGACAGATACCTGACTTCATGACTGAAGGGACACAAAAACATACCTGACTTCATGACTGAAGGGACACACTGGTGGACAGATACCTGACTTCATGGCTGAAGGGACACACTGGTGGACAGATACCTGACTTCATGACTGAAGGGACACACTGGTGGACAGATACCTGACTTCATGACTTAAGGGACACACTGGTGGACAGATACCTGACTTCATGGCTGAAGGGACACACTGGTGGACAGATACCTGACTTCATGGCTGAAGGGACACACTGGTGGACAGATACCTGAC
>JADBJO010033803.1:0-5000 GCA_016801955.1 Conus betulinus
AAAAGTCTTAGTGAGCTGTACAGGTGCCGTGTTGTTTGTAAAGCGAAGAAGATTGCGTGTGACCAGACCCACGTTCTTGCAAATCAGTATGACCCTCTTCAGTCAGGACGAAGATATCGATCGGTTAAATGCAGAAGTGTCAGATTTAAAACAAGTTTTATTCCCCTGTCCATTGATTTTATGAGCCGAGATGTTTAATTGAAATCCAAATTCCTTTATATGAATGTATGTCATATGTGAGAAAATGGGTAATGTGAAAAAAATTATTGTTTATTTGCTGTGAATGTGTGCAACCACAAATTAATTTCTCAAATTGAGATACAAATGGTCTATGTCCTGGGAAAACAGTTGGCCCCGTGATATGGGGGCTAGCTACAAATGGTCTATGTCCTGGGAAACAGTTGGCCCCATGATATGGGGACTAGCTACAATGGTCTATGTCCTGGGAAACAGCTGGCCCCGTGATATGGGGCTAGCTACAAATGGTCTATGTCCTGGGAAACAGCTGGCCCCATGATATGGGGACTAGCTACAAAATGGTCTATGTCCTGGGAAACAGCTGGCCCTGTGATATGGGGGCTAGCTACAAATGGTCTATGTCCTGGGAAACAGCTGGCCCCATGATATGGGGGCTAGCTACAAATGATCTATGTCCTGGGAAACAGCTGGCCCCGTGATATGGGGGCTAGCTACAAATGGTCTATGTCCTGGGAAACAGTTGGTTGTCATTACACAGTGGACGGGGTGAGGTATTCTTTGGGGCTGTTCCCATAAGAAATGCCCCAGGTGTTCTATGGTGGGGTAATTACGCAGATAGGGACAGCCTCCATAAGTGATAGTCCAAGCATGGGACCCTTGGGGAAACGTCCACCCTCCTCCCCTTCCTTCCATCGTCTGCAGGGCAGGACACACAGGGCACCTCATCTGTCACGCCAGTCTATCTATTTTTGACATAATACTGTCGATCTCATTTGGTTTGGTATTTTTGCCCAGGAACCACCAGCCACAAAACAAATGAACAAGGAAACCAAAACAAAATGTAACTTAAAAGTTTTTGGCCATGGTCTTTGCCATGTGTTACTCAGCCTGTGAAACGCATGAGAACATAACCTCACAATTGTTTCTCATCTACTACACAGAAAACGAATGCAAGCATAGACAAGCAAATAAGCTAGTAAGACCTTGTGTTAAAAAAGATTACCTGTTCCGTGGTAGATATTGCAGATATTAGGCCATCTTTCATACCGTTCTTCTTGTGTGATGTTATCATACCTGCGCACTATAACCCTCCATCTAGTAATTGTTGACCATGTTCTGCAAAAGAGAAGATTCAAGGATTAGGAACATTTATCTTTATGAAAAGGTTGCTAAGGTTTTGTTTGAATTCAACCCTGCTTGACAGCGGTGAATCCAAGCTGTTTTCATTATAACCTGCCTACGTTGCGTCCTGGATAAAATGCTCCCCTCTTGCCGACCTGGTATTCAAACTCACCCTGTTGTGCAGAAAACTGTAACAAACATGTCCCCTAATAGCCTGGAACAACTGCAAGCTTGCTATGAGTGCACAGACTGGGACGTGATTTTTATGCTTGTGTTGATGTGGTTGAAGCTGTTGACGTTATCTCTGTTGATGTTACCTTTTGTGAAAACATGTTGGTACCAAAGACAACTGGTAAAATTCTTCTGAACAGTAAGCTTTGGGATTTTCAATCTTTAATGAAAACACTGAATGACAAGAAATTGCGTTTCAATTAAAAGATGATTTTGTAAATAAAACAGTTCAAAGAAAACTAAGACATAAAATAAAGGCCGCAAAGATGGCATACAGAAAAAAAGGTAGAAAAGCACTTTGAGTCGGGAAAATGCGAAATGCATGGGATGCCCTAAAAACTCTCACTAGACAGAGTAAATCATGAAGTGAATGCAATCTATCAGAAGAGGAATGTTATGATTTTGCTAACAAAGTGAATAATCTTCTTTTTTTTTACCGTTTTGAAATGAAACACGTTGGTGAAAATTTGGAAACTGTGATGCTAAATATTTCAAACAGCTGTGATGATGATGAAGGAGTTTTACGTATTGACGATTCTGCTGCTCAAGGTTAAAAATAAAGTTAAAGATAATTAAAGCTGAAGGCCCAGACAATGTTTGTGGAAATCTTTTAAAATCATGTTCAGAACAATCATATGTTTTCTGTAGGCTGTGCTCGTGGTTTTTGAATTGTGGAGTTGTGCCATCTGTCTAGCAAGAATGAACAATTTGCCCTGTACCACAAAAAAAAAAGACATCCTAGCAATTTAGATGACTATGGGCCTGTTGCGTTGACATCTCTTGTAATGAAATCTTATGAATGCCTCATCCTTCAGATTCATCTTCCAGCTTTGTGATTCATACCAATCTGTGTACAAACAGAACAGAAGTACAGATGATGCAAAATCACTCTTTCAAACCATGCATACACACATCTTGAAAATGATTCTTTTGTTTGCCTCCTGCTTATTGATTTCACATCAGCTTTTGATACTATTCAACCACAGATTATGGCAAAGAAACTCCAAACTTTACATGTCAACCCAAAATTGATTTCATGGATTATGAACGTTTTAGCTAGAACCACGTTTACTGGTGCACATCAAGGCACCGTTCCCTCCCCTGTGCTCTTTACTCTTTATACAAATGATCGTACTGGTTCTTCTGTCACTCCTGTCATAAAGTACTCAGATGATTCTGCTTCAGAAGACCTGTCAAATTCAGATACCATTTGTTTTCAAGAGGTTGAATGTTTTTGTAAAGAGAACTGTCTAGATTTGAATATTAGTAAGACGAAGGAGATGGTAATTGATTTTCGAGGAAACCCTGCTCCTGTCCCTCACTTGTTTATCGAAAACACCAAAGTGGAGCGTGTAAGTGAAGTGAATATAAGCATCCGGGTAGTATTTCAGATAGTAAGCTGAATCTTAATGCAAATACTCAATTTATCTACAAAAAAAATGTACTGTGTCATGCTTCACGGAGTTGTGCCACACATGCACACGCCACCGCCAAAGCAAACTCTGCAAACTCCATTCACCCAAGGCACGTCAACTAAGTACACAACACCAAACAGTTTTTTTTTTCCTTCCCCTCTTCCTACGGGAGAACAAATATAATTAATACATACAATGCTCAAATTAACTTATCCACACCTCCTCTCCAATTGGGGAGGCATCACAAAATAAACACAAACACACCTCCTCTCCACCAAGGAGGTAACACCCAGTACTGTTTCCCCTTCAGTTGACACGTTCATAAAACATGGGGTCTATGTCACTATCCATCATCCCTATCTATATCATACACCATTAGCTTATAATCTCTACACAGGAAAGCAGTCAAATCCAATTCACAACAGAGGAGGTCGTAAAATAGAGTAATTACACTATGGGGAAATGCGCCAGAGTCATTCTTCATCCACACGAGGAAATACGCCAGAGTCATTCTTCATCAACATAGGAGAATGCGCCAAAGACATTTTTCATCCACATGAATCCTCCTCCGTGAGGAAAGGTAGTGCAGGCGAGGTCCGCCACCTGCCCCAGGCTGGGGTCAGGTCTGGCACCTCCACCACCTTCAATCCTCCCACCCGTGGCCCGGCCCGGCGTGAGACAGACAACCTGTCAACACACTCGGAACCACGTGCAGTTCTACAATAACTAGGAGACTCGCTTCAACATGAAGATGTAAACAGTAACTTTTCTTATAAGTTTTTACTTTAAATATTACTTTTTCCTTTCTTTTTCCTCTTTCTTTTATAAAGAAATATTACAAGAGTAACCACACTGGTTCTTATTCTTTTTTTTTTTTTTTGAATACGAATGTTTTCTTCAATTTTTCCCCAAAGATTTCACTTCTCCCCATTTAAACATTAATGACAAAAATACCTCAACGATACATCAGCCTTGCATCGGTCTTCAATCGCTTTAATCAAACAGACCAGACGACTCCTCCAGCTGGCGTAGAGCAAGTGATTATAACATTTTCTGGCTAAGTTAAATAACGCTTGCAGCGCTCCCAAGCAGTACTCGCCCCGGGCCACTGTCCAACAAAACGACGCCGAACGATCACATGATCTTTTTTCTCTCAATACAACAATACCGCTGACGTTCAATCTTAAGACTGTTGATATACACAAACAATATGTGCACACGACATCTTCACACATCCTGTGCACATCACATACTGCTTTTGAAAACTTCGGTCTCTCACTGTCAAAAAGGACATCTTTAATATTTCTATCCTTGTGTTGTAGAATCAGTGTTGTCCTTTGGCTTTTTATGCTGGTCTGGAAATCTTAGCGTGAAAAACAAAAACATTTTACACAGAGTGGTGAGTACATGTGGACAGGTTATTTGCAAAAATCAAGAACGGTGAGATAAATGTATGAATGTCGAGTCACACAAAAGCCATGAACATTGCAACCGACAGTTTCTCGCGTTCTTCCAACAACCTAGAATGTTCTACCCTTCGGACGAAGATTCAAAATTGCAAAATTCAAGACAAATAGAACCCAAAACAGTTTTTTGTCCCCATTTCCATCAAACTCCTGTATCATAACTAAACTTTCAATAAGATCCAGCTCAGAAAGTGTGTGCATGTGTGTGTGTGTTAGTGTGTGTGTGTGTGTGTGTGTGTGTGTGTGTGTGTGTGTGTGTGTGTGTGTGTGTGTGTGTGTGTGTGTGTGTGTGTGTGTGTGTGTGTGTGTGTGTGTGCGTGCGACTTGACTTGACTTGACGTGGCTTTTCACTGCTCGATAACTGTCATCCTTTCCGTTTTTAATGGATACTGATCACATCAATGGTTGTCATCAAGTTGTCAGCGTCTTCAATACAAACAACCCCCATGCCAGAACAGGAGAAGCCAGATTCCAACGCACTCGGAAATTCCCAAAACTGCCACAATCGACAGTCAAGGAAACAGAAGACACTTGCCTAGGACGTGAAAAAATCATGACTGGGACAGTC
>JADBJO010033803.1:7500-14188 GCA_016801955.1 Conus betulinus
TTCACATAATTATCGTGGTGTAATATCCTCTTTAGTCTTAAACTGGACCGGCAGTGTTGAAAATTGAAGTAGTGAAGCCCTTCGAGCACTTACTTGGGTTAACAGATTACATCCAAAATGAAACACTCTCCCCATCTCTGCTATCGTCCATATCTAGGACATAAAAATCAAGTCGTTTTTGTGATATGGATTGGCAATCTTGGGCTTTAAACAATATGATTTTATTGCACAAGTACAGATTAAGGTTTGTGACATGATATTAGGATTGTAAGGACCGTCAGAAATGAATGAGCGCTCGCAGAATGTGTCGGATTTCCTATTTTATGTATACAAACATCAAGATTGTGAAATACCGGTGCAGAGTTCTACATCTAGCAAATGACAGGTATCCCAAACAGCGCGTTATAACGCGTTGTATATTCAAGCTCGCTCTGGAAGAAAGAACTGGCTTACAAATACAAGACCTATTTGATGTATTTACAGTATTGGACATGTTTGCGAGATGCAGGAGCCTGGCCGTGTACAGACATTGTTGTCATCACTTAAAACTAGACTCCTAAATATTGATCGTTAAACCAGGCAAGACTCTTTTACAACAGTGCAAGATTACTTTATCTGCCAGCCTGAATTCATGACAGCGGCATATGTTACTGATCTTGATGATGTAAAGCTTAGAAGAGCATTGTGTCTACAGAAAAGCAACCGACTTCCTCTAAAAGGTATCCCTGGATTTGGCAAACTACCAAATGAGGGTACACGTGAACAATGTACTGGGAACTGCATTGAAGACATAACACATTTTATGCTGATATAGCCAAGATATTTTTCCGTAAGAACGAAATACATTCCTCACTACTACTACTACCATTTTCATTCTCAGCAAAAGATACATTTTTTTTTTTAAATTTTAGGACTTAAAGGAAAGTTGGAGTACAAAGTAGCTCTCTATGTAACAGAATGTTTAGAATGAAGACAACAAGTCAGATATCATGAATGGAAACAGATGTTTCATGATTCTCTGTATTGTGAGTTACCTCGCCTGTTCATATGGGTCAGATGGCCTTGAAAAGACTGAACAGCACATATTGTTATGAATGTGATTGTTAATACACACACCCATGCATGCACGCACGGATACATGCAATCACACATACACACAAACTCGCATACATGCAAGCATTTAGACATATGGGGGCTGGAATAGCTCGGTTGTAGAGCGCAGGACTCATAATCCTGGTGATCCTGAGGTTCAAATCTCGGCAGGGTCGTTTTGGTCCAGGGGGATATTTTCCTCATAGTTAAATCTAACTCCATTTCCCATACAAACCTTTGAACGAGACTATAAACCGAGGTTCCGTGTGTGAACGAACGCATGACACGTAAAATCCCATCATCAACTTTCGGAAGAGAAGGCCAGTTTGGCCGTTGATATTCATGACACGTTACACATAGCATGCACCCTGCGTGCGAAATGGAAAGAATGACGGACATAAGTAAACTGAGTAAACGATATCGAACGATACCGTCTGGATGACATGGGAAACTACTGAATGAAGCGCCAGCTGGCAGCTCTTCAGTCGACACTACCCAGGTAGGCTGCCCGTTGTGCAAATGATTGTGTGGGTTGTAAAACGCTTACATTTTGGTCTCTAGCCGAGCAGAGGCGCTATATTATTGGTAGTTCTAACAACAATAATAATGATGATAATAATAATGATGATAATACACATGCACATCTGAACACACACACACACACACACACACACACACACACACACACACACACACACACACACACACACACACACACGAGAGCCTGTTGCGACTAGCAGTCGCCCTAGAGTACTTGGTAGTTGCTATTTGCACAGAACTATATAAAGAATTGGCAAGTCCCCTGGTTTTCAATTCTCTCAGCGAAGCTGCCAATTGTGATTTGCACCAGGACGGTTGGTATATAGCCTAACAGACGTTAAAACGAAATTTCCATTGATGTGTTGTGTGTGTGTGTGTGTGTGTGTGTGTGTGTGTGTGTGTGTGTGTGTGTGTGTGTGTGCACTTGCATATATGTATGTATGTATGTGCCAGCAGGGTGTGTTTTGTGTGTGTGTGTGTGTGTGTGTGTGTGTGTGTGTGTGTGTGTGTGTGTGTGTGTGTGTGTGTGTATGTGTGTGTGGCGTGGGCGTGCGCGATCGCACGCCTGTACGTGTGTGCTTGCCTGTCTGTCTGTGTGCACATTTGTGTGTGTGTGTGTGTGTGTGTGTGTGTGTGTGTGTGTGTGTGTGTTGTGTGTGCGCGCGTATATATATATATATACTTAGTTGTTCAGCATTATATTGTTTGGTCAATCAGTGGGTGATTGCATCTCTTATGAGATCCAAGGAAAGGTTGTTCTGCACAATACTTAGCCGCTGACAATGCTTGGGTTAGTGAACAACAGAGCTGACCACTCAGACTGTTCTGTATCTTTTGATCTCCCTTGCATCCTTAAATGGATCCTCAAGCATAGGCTCAAAGACTGTCCCTTACATTTTATACTGTTTGCGTAATGTTTTTAGTTTTCAACAACTTTTTTCCTCTCCACACTTTCGTTTTGTTTAATCCTACTACCCTTCTGGCTGGCTTTGGGGGTGCTGTTGCATTCTTTTTCGAACCCTTGGCGGTTGGAACACCACAGAATTATGGACTGTGGTGTGTCTCTATCTGACGCCAAGAGCACAGACACAATCAGCCGTGTCTCCCTGATGAGTCCGATCCAGCGGACGAAAGGCCTCGGAGCAGGCGACACATATATATCTGTCTTCGAGAGGGATTGCGATAGTTCCTCATGCAGCTAGTGAAGGGGTTTTCATATTTACGATATACATTTTCCTATTTATTTCATTTTCAATTTTTTTTTTCTCCTTTTAATTTCAAATCTTTGCCAAGTCATTACTATAATGATGGAAGAATTGTTAACCTGCACTTGTTTTCCCCCCACTACTTAGTTGTTCACATTATATATATATATATATATATATATATATATATATATATATATATATATATATATATATATATATATATATATGTGTGTGTGTGTGTGTGTGTGTGTGTGTGTGTGTGTACAGCCAATCAAGCTGTATGCTGCCCTCTTAATGTTCCACCTCCTGTACTACCGATCTTTGTTTTCTTCAGTCGGGTCATCGGTTCGAAGTGTTTTTACATGTAATTATATAGGCTGTCATTTGTCCTAGCAGTATTTAGCCTCAGTTAAAAAGAAATCAGTTCGGAGATGGTAGTTTCAAATGGTGTGTCCTTTGTAGATCCCAAATTCGGTCTCACTGCCTTGTTTGTCCTTTTCAGGTTAAAGCGGTTACTCTGGGACAACAGTACCCACGTCAGCAAGTAACCAGTCATTGCAATTAGTTGGTATAGCGAATGTACTTGAAGTTGTTTTATGCTTTTAGCTTTCAGCGTTTTCGTGGCAGACATACCACTTGTTTCTTAGATTTGTACAGCATGCTTTGCAGAATAGGAAATCATGAGCAGCCTTCACCACTCTGAAAAAAACAAAAACATCTGGAAATCTTGACTAATCACCACCAGGACGAAAATCCGCCTTTTCAATTCAAACGTCAAATCCGTCCTCTTATATGGATCAGAGACCTGGCGAACCACAAAATCCACCATTCTAAAACTGCAGACGTTCGTTAACAGCTGCCTGCAAAAGATCCTCTACATCCACTGGTCAGAGACAACCAGCAACAAAGAGCTGTGTGTAAGATGTAACCAACTGCCAGTCGAGCAAGACATCCGCAAAAGAAGATGGCGGTGGATAGGACACACGCTCCGAAAGCCCCCGGACAACACCACCAGAAAAGCTCTGACCTGGAATCCTCATGGCAAAAGGAAGCAAGGAAGACCAAGAAACACCTGGAGACAGGGCCTGGAAGTGGACACCGGGCAGATGGGTTACAGCTGAAGCAAATTAGAAAAGATTGCCCAGGACCATGGATGTTGGCAGGCAGTTGTTGATGGCCTATGCTGTGGCAAGACCAATGGGCCTAAGAAAGTAAGCTTGTAGACGATCATATTCTCTCAACATCCATGCATAAGTTACGCCGATTCCTATTTTTTCTCTGCACGTTCCATTAAAATAAATGCGTGATAATGCCCCCTGATTTGTTGACTCAATGCGCTCTCCCGTAGCTTCCATCGTGGTCAAACAACTTCCATTCTTCATTACAAAAGCATGAGAGAAGAATGTACAGCCGGTGCTTCTTTCAGTTTCAATCTCATGACAGGACTCTCTGTGAGAGAAGAATGTACAGCCGGTCTCTTTGTTTCAATCTCATGACAGGACTCTCTGTCTCTGTCTCTGTGTCTCTGTCTCTGTCTCTGTCTGTGTGTGTGTGTGTGTGAGAGAGAGAGAGAGAGAGAGAGAGAGAGAGAGAGAGAGAGAGAGAGAGAGAGAGAGAGAGTGTGTGTGTGTGTGTGTGTGTGTGTGTGTGTGTGTGTGTGTGTGTGCTGCCAGATCCAGATCGCAGCTGACACAGGCAACATTAAGGCGATGTATGACGGCATCAAGCAGGCACTGGGCCCAACACAGAAGAAAACTGCTCCTTTGAAATCAGCTTCAGGGGAGGTGATTCAGGACAGAGAACAACAGATGGAGCGCTGGGTAGAACACTACACTAGCTATATGCAAGGGAAAATGTAGTCACAGAAGATGCCCTGAATGCCATAGAGTGCCTACCAGAATTGGAAGAGCCTGACTGACAACCAACCATAGACGAACTCAATGAAGCCCTGGACTCTCTTGCCTCTGGCAAGGCACCAGGGAAAGACGGTATTCCCGCCGAAGTACTGAAGTGCTGTAAAGAGACACTTATCACTGAGTTGCATGAAAGCCTCTGCCTCTGCTGGAGTGAAGGCGAAGTACCACAAGACATGAGGGATGCTAACGTCGTCACACTGTACAAAAAAACAAAGGTGACAGAAGCGATTGCAATGATTATCGTTGCATATCCCTCCTTAGTATCGTTGGGAAAAAGTCTTTGCACGAGTAGTACTGAAGAGGCTCCAGGTACTTGCAGAGCAAGTTTATCCTGAATGGCAGTGCGGTTTCCGTGTCAAGATCCACTATAGATATGATCTTCTCCCTTAAACAACTTCAGGAGAAATGTAGGGAACAAAAGGCAGCCACTCTTCATTGCGTTCATGGATCTCACAAAGGCTTTCGATCTGGTCAGCAGGGATGGCCTCTTCAAGATCCTCCCCAAGATTGGATGTCCACCCACACTTCTCAGCATCATCAGATCCTTCCACGAAGACATGAAAGGCACTGTCGTCTTTGACGGCTCAACATCAGCTGCCTTCAACATACGGAGCGGAGTGAAACAGGGTTGCGTCGTGGCTCCCACCCTGTTTGGAATCTTCTTTGCTGTGATGCTGAAACACGCATTTGGTCCTGCAGCTGAAGGTATCTACCTCCGAACCAGGACAGACAACCTCTCCAGATTAAGAGCTGAGACTAAGCCAAGCTGATTGCCTGCATGGCTTCCTCTTTGCAGACGACGCAGCAGTAACGGCTCACTCAGCCGAGGACCTACACAGCAGCTCATGACTTGCTTCAGCGATGCCTGCCAAGACTTTGGGCTTACCATAAGCTTGAAAAAAAAAACACAGGTCATGGGACAGGATGTTGACTCTCCCCCATTCATTAGCATCAATGACCATGAACTGGATGTCGTCGTCCATGACTTTGTTTATCTGGGCTCAAATATCTCAGACACCCTCTCACTTGACGCAGAGCTCAACAGGCGCATCGGCAAGGCAGCTACAACCATGATCAGACTGACAAAGAAAGCATGGAACAACAGCAAGCTGACCGAGCACACAAAGATCCAGATCTACAGAGCCTTCGTCATGAGCACCCTCCTGTATGGCAGCGAGTCTTGGACATTGCGTGCCCGACAAGAGCGAAAGCTCAATGCTTTCCATATGCGTAGCCTCCGACGCATTCTGAACATCACCTGGCAGGACAAGGTCCCAAACAACACGGTCTTGAAAAGAGCCGGATGCACCAGCATGTACACGCTGCTGAAACAGAGACATATGCGCTGGCTCGGCCATGTCGTGCGCATGGATGACGGACGGATCCCTAAAGACCTCTTCTATGGAGAACTTGTGCAGGGAAAACGTCCCACAGGCAGACCACAGCTGCGATTCAAAGACGTTTGCAAGAGGGACCTGAAAGCCTTGAACATTGACCAGAACAGCTGGGAAGCAACAGCCCTCGAACGGTCAGCTGGAGACAGACGGAGAAGAAAGGTCTCTCCAAGTTCGAAGAGACACTCGCTTAGCAGCACGGGGAATGAGAAGAAAGGCTGCAGCCCAGGCAGACAGACGAGCGTCAGACTTCACCTGTGCCCTCTGCCACAGGGACTGTCATTCCTGCGTCGGACTGGCCAGCCACACCCGTCGCTGTACCAGAATAGACACACCGAGATCGCAACTCCATAGTCTTCCGAGACTGAAGGATGCCTACATTACATTAAAAGAAATGTGTGATAATGCCCCCTGATTTGTTGACTCAATGCGCTCTCCCATAGTTTCCATCGTGGTCAAACAACTTCCATTCTTCATTACAAAGCGTGAGAGAAGAATGTACAGCCGGTGCTTCTTTCAGTCTCAATTTCATGACAGG
>JADBJO010033804.1:5000-14187 GCA_016801955.1 Conus betulinus
TATCGTTGAGGTATTTTTGTCATTAATGTTTAAATGGGGAGAAGTGAAATCTTTGGGAAAAATTGAAGAAAACATTCGTATTCAAAACAAAAGAAAAGAATAAGAACCAGTGTGGTTACTCTTGTAATATTTCTTTATAAAAGAAAGAGGAAAAGAAAGGAAAAGTAATATTTAAAGTAAAAAACTTATAAGAAAGGTTACTGTTTACATCTTCATGTTGAAGCGAGTCTCCTTAGTTATTGTAGAACTGCACGTGGTTCCGAGTGTGTTGACAGGTTGTCTGTCTCACGCCGGGCCACGAGTGGGAGGATTGAAGGTGGTGGAGGTGCCGGACCTGACCCCAGCCTGGGGCAGGTGGCGGACCTCGCCTGCACTACCTTTCCTCACGGAGGAGGATTCATGTGGATGAAAAATGTCTTTGGCGCATTCTCCTATGTTGATGAAGAATGACTCTGGCGTATTTCCTCGTGTGGATGAAGAATGACTCTGGCGCATTTCCCCATAGTGTAATTACTCTATTTTACGACCTCCTCTGTTGTGAATTGGATTTGACTGCTTTCCTGTGTAGAGATTATAAGCTAATGGTGTATGATATAGATAGGTGATGATGGATAGTGACATAGACCCCATGTTTTATGAACGTGTCAACTGAAGGGGAAACAGTACTGGGTGTTACCTCCTTGGTGGAGAGGAGGTGTGTTTTTGTGTTATTTTGTGATGCCTCCCCAATTGGAGAGGAGGTGTGGATAAGTTAATTTGAGCATTGTATGTATTAATTATATTTGTTCTCCCGTAGGAAGAGGGGAAGGAAAAAAAACTGTTTGGTGTTGTGTACTTAGTTGACGTGCCTTGGGTGAATGGAGTTTGCAGAGTTTGCTTTGGCGGTGGCGTGTGCATGTGTGGCACAACTCCGTGAAACATGACACAGTACATTTTTTTTGTAGATAAATTGAGTATTTGCATTAAGATTCAGCTTACTATCTGAAATACTACCCGGATGCTTATATTCACTTACACGCTCCACTTTGGTGTTTTCGATAAACAAGTGAGGGACAGGAGCAGGGTTTCCTCGAAAATCAATTACCATCTCCTTCGTCTTACTAACATTCAAATCTAGACAGTTTCTCTTTACAAAAACATTCAACCTCTCTTGAAACAAATGGTATCTGAATTTGACAGGTCTTCTGAAGCAGAATCATCTGAGTACTTTATGACAGGAGTGACAGAAGAACCAGTACGATCATTTGTATAAAGAGTAAAGAGCACAGGGGAGGGAACGGTGCCTTGATGTGCACCAGTAAACGTGGTTCTAGCTAAAACGTTCATAATCCATGAAATCAATTTTGGGTTGACATGTAAAGTTTGGAGTTTCTTCGCCATAATCTGTGGTTGAATAGTATCAAAAGCTGATGTGAAATCAATAAGCAGGAGGCAAACAAAAGAATCATTTTCAAGATGTGTGTATGCATGGTTTGAAAGAGTGATTTTTGCATCATCTGTACTTCTGTTCTCTTTTTGTACACAGATTGGTATGAATCACAAAGCTGGAAGATGAATCTGAAGGATGAGGCATTCATAAGATTTCATTACAAGAGATGTCAACGCAACAGGTCCATAGTCATCTAAAATGCTGGGATGTCTTTTTTTTGTGGTACAGGGCAAATTGTTCATTCTTGCTAGACAGATGGCACAACTCCACAATTCAAAAACCACGAGCACAGCTACAGGAAACATATGATTGTTCTGAACATGATTTTAAAAGATTTCCACAAACATTGTCTGGGCCTTCAGCTTTAATTATCTTTAACTTTATTTTTAACCTTGAGCAGCAGAATCGTCAATACGTAAAACTCCTTCATCATCATCACAGCTGTTTGAAATATTTAACATCACAGTTTCCAAATTTTCACCAACGTGTTTCATTTCAAAACGGTAAAAAAAAGAAGATTATTCACTTTGTTAGCAAAATCATAACATTCCTCTTCTGATAGATTGCATTCACTTCATGATTTACTCTGTCTAGTGAGAGTTTTTAGGCCATCCCATGCATTTCGCATTTTCCCGACTCAAAGTGCTTTTCTACCTTTTTTTCTGTATGCCATCTTTGCGGCCTCTATTTTATATTTATTTTTCTTTGAACTGTTTTCTTTACAAAATCATCATTTTAATTGAAACGCAATTTTCTTGTCATTCAGTGTTTTAATTAAACATTTGAAATCCCAAAGCTTACTGTTCGGAAGAATTTTACCCAGTTGTCTTTGGTACCAACATGTTTTCACAAAAGGTAACATCAACAGAGATAACGTCAACAGCTTCAACCACATCAACACAAGCATAAAAATCACGTCCCAGTCTGTGCACTCATAGCAAGCTTGCAGTTGTTCCAGGCTATTAGGGGACATGTTTGTTACAGTTTTCTGCACAACAGGGTGAGTTGAATACCAGGTCGGCAAGAGGGGAGCATTTTATCCAGGACGCAACATAGGCAGGTTATAATGAAATAGCTTGGATTCACCGCTGTCAAGCAGGGTTGAATTCAAACAAAACCTTAGCAAGCATTTTCATAAAGATAAATGTTCCTAATCCTTGAATCTTCTCTTTTGCAGAAACACGGTCAACAATTACTAGATGGAGGGTTATAGTGCGCAGGTATGTTGACATCGAACAAGAAGAACGGTATGAAAGATGGCCTAATATCTGCAACATCTAACACGGAACAGGTAATCTTTTTAACACAAGGTCTTACTAGCTTATTTGCTTGTCTATGCTTGCATTCGTTTTTTCTGTGTAGTAGATGAGAAACAATTGTGAGGTTATGTTCTCATGCGTTTCACAGGATGAGTAACACACGGCAAAGACCAGGGAAACTTATTAAGTTACATTTGCTTTGGTGTCCTTGTTCATGTGTTTTGTGGCTGGTGGTTCCTGGGCAAAAATACCAAACCAAATGAGATCGACAGTATTACGTCAAAAATAGACAGACTGGCATGACAGATGAGGTGCCCTGTGTGTCCTGCCTGCAGACGATGGAAGGAAGGGGAGGAGGGTGGACGTTTCCCCAAGGGTCCCATGCTTGGACTATCGCTTATGGAGGCAGTCCTTATCTGCGTAATTACCCCGCCATAGAACACCTGGGGCATTTCTTATGGCAACAGCCCCAAAGAATACCTCACCCCGTCCACTGTGCAATGACAACCAACTGTTTCCCAGGACATAGACCATTTGTAGCTAGCCCCCATATCATGGGGCCAGCTGTTTCCCAGGACATAGACCATTTGTAGCTAGCCCTCATATCAGGGGGCCATTTCCCTATCATTTACTGGAGACCTCCTTGGTTGGAAACACTCAATGGGGTCACTATACTCAAATACGGGGTGACGAATCTTTCACAGTGTCAAAAAAAAAAAGGCGTAGAGAAGTCGGTCTCTTCAAACAACCCTTTTAGACAATACTGTTTTCCTGTGATTCAGTTGTTACTAGTAAATGAATGAAAGTATGAACAATGTATATCAGCGTAATGGGTAGCTTTTCAATTAAAATGGCGCAGTAAAATTTATCATCATCATCATCATCATCATCATCATCATCACCATCATCATATTCATGATCATTACTATATTATCATTATTATCAGCTTCATAATAATCATCATCATTATTATTATTATTATTATTATTATTATATTATTATTATTATTATTATTATTATTTATATTATTTTCACTATCTGTATTGTTATTGTTACTGTTGTTGTTATAGTTGTTGTAGATATGATATATACTTTTTGGAGAGCAGGGTTTCAAAACCTGAGGAGTCCTCTCCATGAATTAGGACGCCTGAAAAAATTCCTTTCTGGACACCAGCTTCACAAAGCTTGGAGAACCATCCATGAGACCACAGCCACGAAACCTGAGGAGTCTTCCCTGTGGGCACCTGGTTTAAAAGCCTAAACATTCCTGTCTAGTCACCAGGGTTTCATTTTTAGTTTCATTGATTGTCACCTCGTTCAAACTAATTCATATACTTCGATTGCTTCTCCTATTTGTCTCCAAAGTTCAAATCCTATTTGGACTTTAGAGACGAACAGAAGAAGCAAAGCTAAGTGGCTACATCTTTTTGTCACTGTCTTAAATGCTATTTGCTTTCACCTGAAGAAAGACCCAAGAGGTCGAAATGCGTTGTTTCTTGTCCTGTACTCTGTTTGTCTGTGTCCTTGGCGGTAACTATCCCCCTCTCTTTCCTTTTAGTCCATAAACACTACATCATATTAACTCCAGAGACAGCAGGACAACATGTATAGACACGGAGAGGGAAAATAGGAAGGGAGAGGGAGGGAGAGGGGAGATGTTTACTTTTTTTCTTTTGACACAAGTTTGTAAGTTTGTAATCTATGATCTATGGTAGCCATTGTCAACATAGTTCTCCACGTAGGATGGTGAACTAACGAAAACATCAATCACATCGCCGACAGTGGTTGGCCTTCAGTCTTATTCTCTTTGTTGAGGTCCAGTACCATGCCTTGCCTCATAATGACTTTTTGCCAAATTCTGAAACTGCTAAAAAATGCATGTGAGTACTCGTACCAACCCGTTTCCCCTTGAGCAACTCCTGATATCTCTATGCTGTTCTCATAACAAATCAATAGACACAAGGGTATTGGCACCCCAGCGGAATATGAACACTTGAACTTACAATTACAATTAAAACAAACATATTAACAATAAATACAACAACAAAAGGACATCCATTAGGACTTATGAGCAACAAGTCAGAATCATTAGAGCAACAATCAAATACAAACAAAGACAAACGTAAGTTTCAGCATTCATGCAATTCGGTATTTCATCTTTTAAATCAATCCTCTCTGTAAATATTTAAATCTGAGTGATGAAAATTAAAGAAAAAGAATGGCAAAGATGATTAAAAACATGTCTTACTTCAGTTAATGCAGTCATAGCCCTGGTGCGCTTGGTAAAGGAGGTTGACCGGAATAATTTAGTGTTATATCATCTCTACCAGGATTACGACTTCACGTGCCGAACTAGTTGCAAAATATATGGCTGGGGAAAGCGAGGATCCGACGCAGGTAATCTCTCTGTTCTCACTTCTATCAGTAGTAAGACAGATGGCATAGAAGTGGCATAGAAGATTTGAACCAGAACATTTAGACCTCAGTGGAAACAAACTGCAGGTTTTTCTTGCCTCTGTAGCAGTGTATACTTGTCCATTCTTTAAACCAAACACCACTGAAGATCAGCACATTTTTTATCACTCAAAATCTCGCACTAGAATTGCCCTTCATCCCAGGCAGTGTTTATGATGAATTTTCAGACTAGTCGACAAATGCATAAACTATATGACATGTTTCCTTGTTGTTTTGAATATCATGTTGTTAAACCTAGGACATGTCAATTTATTCAACATGCAACGGTAATTTAACTGTTTGTATTTACATGCATTTTCCCTTGTGCCCAGATGACTACTTTCAATGCATATGCAAACTCTCTCTCTCTCTCTCTCTCTCTCTCTCTCTCTCTCTCTCTCTCTCTCTCTCTCTCTCTCTCACACACACACACACACACACACACACACACACACACACACACACACACACACGCACACACACATGTATAGATGGATGGATAGACAGATAATGGATTAATAGACAGATGATGGACAGATAGATAGATAGAGATAGATAGATAGATAGATAGATAGATAGATAGATAGATAGATAGATAGATAGATAAATGGATAGATACTTACATACATAGATACACTGATACATGCTTATGTATGCCTGTTGAACAAATTAGTAGTGGGGGAAACAAGTGTACGATAACAAGTTTCCTGTATTGAAAAGGAAATGTACAGACTAAAAGAAAACTGAGGGATTGATGGAGAGGATGGGACAAAGAAAACGGACACGGGGAAAAATATTCTTCATTAATACAAAATCCTGTGTGCTTCAAATGGCCAGAAGGTAGTCCCTACAGAGGGAACGTGACGATACTCGATTGGAGCAGCTGCTCTGGGTTGAACAGCCAGTTGACAGGAGATGACCACATCTGTGCCTCCAGTGCCTCTCCATGCAAGGTCAGTAGACAAATGTGGGAGGGTGTGCTTGAGTTGGAAAAGAGAGTAAGAGAAACATGTGAAAAGTTTGATTCACCTTTTCCTATCGGACAGAATCGTTCCCTTCATTTACCACCCAGGATGCATACCCCCACGCCTAGTGAGTATACTGATGTCAGGAAATTGATTAGTAACTTTCTTTGTGTAGCATGCACACACATCCATTTCTTCCATAGCATTGCTTCTCATATAGTATGTCTGTGTTCGTATCCTCATACTACAGATAGCGTTTAACTTCGTCCTGTTTCTTTGTGCATTTCTTTCTTTATCATTTGTTTCGATAGAAGTTACATTTGGATATAAGATGGGTACACGGATAATGATTGAATTGACCAAAATGTCTGCTAGCAAGACCAATAACTGTGCAAGTTATGACGGTTCTTTGCATGCCTATCAAGGCACACTGTCACTCATGGCGTTCACATTATGAGGTTAAGTGAGATTGCACCACCTGAATCATTGTAGCATGTGTGGATGACTGTAAACTAGCAATGCAGACCTGAGGTTAAGTAAGATTGCACTGTCTGAATAATCGTAGCATGTGTGGATGATTGTAAACTAGCAATGTAGGCCTGCGCTGTGAAATAATGTCAAACTTTTCACTTCACTCAAAGCTGTTTACAAAGTCAACTCAATAACATGCTACGAAATGATTTGATCTATTCAATAAGTCAGTTACTACATTTGTATGTAACGAAATTGACACCATTTGAGATGGGTCTATTATGACAAACGCGTATATTTGAATTTTTGTTGCTTTAGCGAATGAGTGACAATATATTTGTGTTTATGTCAGAGGCAGGAGAAGAAACGGGTGCCTCTGTGCATCTTTATATCTGTCTTTATACATAGCCTATCTCACAAGTAGGGGGGTGGTGGGGGAGGGGGGGCACGCACACAAGGACACACACACAGACACACACAAACAACACACACAAAGACACACACAAATGACAACAACAACAAAAACAACAACAACAACAACAACAACAACAACAACAACACAACACACACACACACACACACACACACACACACACACACACACACACACACACACACACACACACACACACACACACACGCGCGCGCGCGCGCGCGCGTGCGCAAGTGATCATACAAATACACCAAAAGGTCTTGTCATGCACAGAGAGAGAGAGAGAGAGAGAGAGAGAGAGAGAGAGAGAGAGAGAGAGAGAGTGGTATGTAACCATAGTAATCGTCTGTATACAGGGGGATGATGGAGGCCCAGTCTTCTGCCGATGCCCCGAGGGCGGAGTAAGTTTGGTTGGAGTCATCCATGACATGAGCACCACTTCGGGATGTCCCAGTCCACAGTACTACACGCGTGTGACCGCCCTGCGGAATGAAATTGAGACTCGCCGCGTTTGCTAATACAGGAAAATGAATCAACCTTTCTTTTGACGACTGACACCGTCAGTTTGCCACTGATATATCTGAACTGTGATTTCTTTGCTTCTTTCAGCTTTTAGTTTAACACTAGCTTCCTTGTCCATTATTCAGGATTCAATACATTCTGGTTGGAACTCTGATTAATGTTCAATAAAATGATTATTGCACACGGTGTCTGCAGATCTACAAAGTGATGTATTTATTTACATAGAGGTCAACGGAAAACAGCACACACACACACACACACACACGCGCGCGCGCGCTCATACATGTGTGTGTGTGTGTGTGTGTGTGTGTGTGTGTGTGTGTGTGTGTGTGTTTCACACATTGCACGTGCACATGCCCATACACACAAACAAGTGCACGTACATACGTACACATATAAAAAAAAAAAAAGAGAGAGAGAGAGAGAGAGAGAGAGAGAGAGAGGCAGACAGACAGACAGACAGACAGACACAGAGAGACAGGGTTCAAATTGTAGGTGCAGTATCTGGGGGAGAGAGAGAGAGAGAGAGAGAGAGAGAGAGAGAGAGAGAGAGAGAGAGAACTCGAACTCGAACTCGAACATTTAATGACTTATTGCTCGATGGCCTCTGTCACAGGGTGCGTGACGTTACAAATCATTTCAAGGGGGAATAAATCACACTGAAAGCAATGATCTGACAAATTCTTACAGGCATAAGTGCGGACGGACAAAAACTTATTTGTTTTTCATTTCATGCGTATACATTCATCTGATAACTTCTGGAGATTTTTGCTTTTAACACATCACTATGAAGCTTTTAGCACTTGGCTCTTTTTTTCTTATTTCAGAACAAATGTACAAAAACTAAACAAGCCGACGAGTAATATTAACATTTTTACATGTTAAATTTTTTATCAGATACTGGTTTTCGAAATGAGGTGGAATAGTTTTTAAAATATTGAGGCGAATATTGTTGAACTGAGGACACACAAACAAGACATGTTTTTCATCCTCTAGTTCATCTGCACAGAGGGGACACAGTCATTCATTCCCGCAGAAGTATCCAGCATGAAACGATTTCTGTGAAGTTTTTATGTTGCTAACCCCTAATCTGAACCTCGTCAAGGATTTTTTGAAGCACTTTATCTTAACTTCAGAAAAATAATTTTCTGGTACAAGCATTGTTTTGAATGATGTATACAAGTGAAACGTCTACTGTCGCTTATGTTTGCAAACCACTCTTGTTTTGCTACATCTGTAATTCTTTGTTTAATTTAAAAACAGACAAACATTAAATCGTTTTCCAGACTTTGGTTAAGCTAAACGAAATTGCAACACAATGTCTGTAAAAGTATTCTAGGTTTTGTGACCCAGTTAATTTTCCCTTGGTTATCTGCCCTATTTAGAAAGTTGTAAGCTTGCTTGGGCAGGCGATCTGTGTCCATCTTTATGATACATAGCCAGTATTTCACAGCTCTGATACAACAGTTCACTTGAAGGGGATACCGTCCTAGTTCACAGTAGACCATGAGTGATGGTGTGCGTGATCACTGTCCTGCAATGGTCCCCAGACTTCTGAAGCGTATAGAAGAGTCGGCTGAACCACTGTGTCGAACAGTTTGAAAAACGTTTCTGTCGTCATGCTATCAATTCGTCTCAGAGATCGGATAATGTC
>JADBJO010033805.1:2500-14186 GCA_016801955.1 Conus betulinus
ATTCAACTTGAGACTGGTAAAGAGAATTGGGCCTATCAAGTTAAAAAAGTATTATCTGTAAATGCTTTTGGTATTGTATGGCTGTTACAGGGAGTTGGAAATGATAGACAATTTATTTAAGAGTTTAAAGACAGACTGATATGTTCGTACAAATAAAACTGGCATTCGGCTGTTGAGAGCAATGAAAAATACAGTTGGTTTTCTTCATTTAAAAATGTCTTTCAAGCTGAAAATTATCTATGTATTATAACATACAAATGGCATAGGATTATTTTTGCTCGATTTCGATTCAGAACTCTCGGATTTAATACAAAGAAAAGATGGTATCTGCCTGGGGCTTCCTCGGAATCTTCATGCCCTATGTGTGGTTATGATGTTGAGGATGAAAAAACATTTCTTGTTCCATTGTACAGGATATGTAACATTACGGAACAAATGTGATTTTTTTCATACGAATTTAGCTCAGACTCATAATGTTACATCTATTTTACTTTCAAATGTTATTCTAATGTCTCAAACAGTTATAGGTCTCCAAAACCAATTAAAGTCACTAAAAGAAAAAACAGATCGCTTAGGACTAACTGTTAATTTAGATAAAACCAGTATTATTGTATTTAGAAATGGTGGGCGCCTTTCAATGCACGAAAAATGGTTCTATGGAAATGAAAGAAATAAAAGTTCTCAATTCTTATAAATACCTAGGACTGATATTTTCAACAAGATTGAGTTTGAATTTTGCTTGGGGAAGAGGGAAGCAGAAAGGGTAGAAAGGGTGTAATTGAAATTTTGAAGTCATTAAAAAAAGCTTAATACTATTGACCGTAATCTATTTTGGAAATTATTGGATGCCCAAATAGAACCTATTCTTACTTATGCTGCTGAAATATGGGGTTTGTACTCTAATCAGAAAATGGAAAGAGTGCATACATACGCTATAAAACGTTTTCTCCATTTACCTTTACATGCTTCTAATACCATGCTATATGGATAAACCGGTCGATATCCTCTGTACATAAGATCTTTTGTCAAGTGCATAAAATACTGGCTAAAAATTGTAAAATTGCCTCAGTCTCGATTGTGCAAACAAGCATACGACATGATGGGTAATTCAACTTGAGACTGGTAAAGAGAATTGGGCCTATCAAGTTAAAAAAGTATTATCTGTAAATGCTTTTGGTATTGTATGGCTGTTACAGGGAGTTGGAAATGATAGACAATTTATTTAAGAGTTTAAAGACAGACTGATATGTTCGTACAAATAAAACTGGCATTCGGCTGTTGAGAGCAATGAAAAATACAGTTGGTTTTCTTCATTTAAAAATGTCTTTCAAGCTGAAAATTATCTATGTATTATAACATACAAATGGCATAGGATTATTTTTGCTCGATTTCGATTCAGAACTCTCGGATTTAATACAAAGAAAAGATGGTATCTGCCTGGGGCTTCCTCGGAATCTTCATGCCCTATGTGTGGGTTATGATGTTGAGGATGAAAAAAACATTTCTTGTTCCATTGTACAGGATATGTAACATTACGGAACAAATGTGATTTTTTTCATACGAATTTAGCTCAGACTCATAATGGTACATCTATTTTACTTTCAAATGACGAAATGATTATCAAATCAGTTTGCAAAATTTATAGCAGAGGCTCAGATATTGAGAAAAGAAAAATTAACCCAATATGATGCATAACCCATTAATATGATGAAGACAAAAGTGAATGTTCATATATCATATGATAAAGTGGATGGTCGAATTTCATATATTTTTGATTGTGTGTCCGTGCGTGTTTACCCGCGTGTATATATGTGTGTATGCATGTAGTTGGGCGGGCGTGTGTGTGTGTGTGTGTGTGTGTGTGTGGGTATGTCTGCGTCGGTGTGTGTGTGTGTGTGTGTGTGTGTGTGTGTGTGTGTGTGTGTGTGTGTGTGTGAGAGAGAGAGTGTGTGTGTGTGTGTGTGTGTGTGTGTGTGTGTGTGTGTGTGTGTGTGTGTGTGTGTGTGTGTGTGTGTGTGTGTGTGTGTGTGCGTGTGTGTGTGTGTGTGTGTGTGTGTGTGTGTGTGTGTGTGTGTGTGTGTGTGTGTGTGTGTGTGTGTGTGTGTGTGTGAGAGAGAGAGAAATTGGGTGGGCTGGTGGGTGAGTGCTTGGGATATGTATTATGTGATTAAATGATTATAACATTATAACTGATTGAAGTTTTGTTGAGATATTTTTTGTATTTTTTATATTGATGTCATATGTCAGCAATATTTCCTTTCTGAGCCTATTGTTACCCACCTTGTCATTAGACCGTAATGGTAATGACAATAAAACATCGTGAATCGTGAATCTCTCTCTCTCTCTCTCTCTCTCTCTCTCTCTCTCTCTCTCTCTCTCTCTCTCTCTCTCACCACAAGCGCATACAATAATAGCAATGGCACAGACAATGTAAGGTAGGTACCCAAGGTCTAACCAGTGCCTTGGACTAATGCACAGGTCAGAATCTGCTAAATCGTACCCATGGGACCCTCTACTTATATTCTCTCATATCAGTCTTTCATTTATCCATCAGTTTCAATTTATGCGCAGTGTGGTCTCAAAACTTAGCACATCATGAGTAACGTATTTGGACTAGTCCACACGCAGTGACACCTTGTTGATGAAACTGAAACTGAAACGGAATCCTCTTCTCATCAACTGCATAAAAAACCGCTATTAGATAGTCAACATCGCCTACACAGTAAAAACAGTAAGTGCACAGTAAGTGTCTTTGTCCCTCTTTGCACCAACAGGAATGGAATCGTTTCTACTATGCTCCCAGTTTTAAAGATGTCATGGACGATACCAAAAGTCGACCATCCCCTCTGGCAGGTGTGTATTGGCAGCAAGTGTTGTAGATCAAGGCTGTTGTGCATTTACCCAATCAATAGGGAGGCTCAATGGGCTACCCTTGTTCAGGGGATACAGATTAGGACATCATACTGCAAGCTTCCAACACCAACTCGTTCGTATTTTGTGGTGGAAGAGAAACCCACAACCAAGCTCAGTGTTAGGTGTTCTACGTCCAGCATGGCGTGAACACCATAGACAGCAAAGTCGTACCTGTGAGCAACGAAAAAGTACGAAAGCATCTAATCCATTGTGAGGATGAGGAGAACGTATTCGGCCTCCTGAGCTGCATGAGTGAACTGCGTAACAAGGAAGATAGGCTGATGACCAGCTCAGTCAAAACATCAGTCATTTGTCTAAGAGAATTGAGAGATCGGCGTGGGTCTCCATGAGGCCAGTCAAGTTTTTTTTTAATCCTTTGTCCTGATGGCTGATTGGAGTACCTCTTCACTGAGAAGGCTGGACACAAGGACATTCTTAGGGCATTTTTCTTCAACAGCATATTCTCTACTGATCTGAAGCTTCCTGGCAGACTGGTCTCCAGTCTGCTGTTGGCCACGAGTGTGCAGACTAGGATTCAACATCCTCGACGAAAAGCATAATGCCACAAATTCGTGTCACTGTAATCCTGATTTGCTACTTGAAATGCAGGTAAGCCTGGCTGGAAAGGTGTGTACACTCTGTGTGGATCAGCTGCTTTTATGTCGATCAAAGGCATGTGGGGAGGACTTGACAGCTGTTCACCATCGGAGTAAAACGTGTCTTGTCGGCACTCTGCACAAAATGGCTTGAGCATATTTTTTTTGGATTTAGCGCAGCTGAGAAAAGAAATGTGCCACGGTTCAACTACCATATATGTAAGTCTGAGTGGAAGATAACCACTGCAGCAGTTTGACTTTCAAAAGAAGGATTTTTATTACCAAAAAGAATTATCATTTCTGCCAAGTCAAAAACTGGGAGGACGACTGTTTCACCAGTGTTGTAGTGTGCTGAAACTATATTTACAAACTCCTGCCAGTGGCAACGTCTTTCCCTTGGTAACAGTATTCAGGTTAGTCACCTTATCATCACTATGGGCACCAAAAGGACAACACCAGGCGATCGAATCAGACAAAAAGATCTAACAATGTTTCAAGACAAGTCAGTGAAGGTCCTACAATGGAAAAGTGCAGTCACCCTCACACTCAAGAAGAATATCTCAGGGAAGAAGTTTTTAGTACAGAACGTTCGTCAAGTAGTAAACCAAAAACTGTGGACAACAACAGCACAAAACAACAGATTTTCCAAGCAGTGTGGCAGACAGCAGGAAAGAGCAGGCGAAGGTGCTCTAAATGAAATTCTTGAAAATAGTGACAACGTAGTAGTTCCTGCCACTCTAAATCATCTGGAAAGTTGTACGCATGATGGGAGGAGAGTGACAGATAAAATTAATACACAAATAGAAAAGTATTGTCGGAAATGTTTGAAATCAAAAAAGAAAATTTATACCTGAGGAAAAGGACAAAAGTACTGGAGAAGAAATACTGTGAGTTAACGGGAAAAAGTCAACCGGCTGGAGAAAAAAGTCAAGTAAGAAAAAGAACATCAAAATACTTTAGAACATATACATACGAAAGGACAACTTTAAAAAAATCAATTTGCCCGGGGATTCAGAAATGGAGACGTCAGAAGAGACCGAAATCAAAGTACTACACCTTATACAGAGAATCTTGGAGTCTCTTCTCTCCACCCTGCCCACAGTAGTGTTTCACACCGAGTGGGAAAGTTTGTGCACAGACAGAACCTACTGGTCATAATCGGGCTAATGAACAGGAAAATCAAATCAGAAATATTTAGGCAGAGGAAAAAACTGAGAAATGAAAAAGTTACAGATCTACATAAACGAAGATCTCACCAAACTAAACTCGCAGAGACTGTTGTAGGTGAAGAGGCACCCAGCAGTAGTTTAGGCCTGATCTTTCAATGGAAAATTGTATTGCAAGTTGACTGATCAGCGTACTCTAACCATAGAAGACGGGGATATGGGTAAAATCGACAGAGCTCTGCTCGATTCAACAGCCCTCACCCAGAGGTCCTAGGTTCACAGGCAGATGGCGATCCGGGGACACGCGCAGCATGGGGGAGGGGGAGTGGTCATGAGAGAGGGGACGTTGGAGAGGACAGGCTGGGGAACAAGCATGTCCATCGTCTACCCCAGGAGGTTTTAGCCACCCATCTACACAACCCAAGGACATCGTGTGTGAGAAAAGACAATCAACGACTGCTTGGATACACAGTGAAGAAAGACAGGCAACAGTGGCAGACACAGAGACTGCTGGCTCTAGTGACTGTCAGACTGGTGATAATATTGTGCAGACTGTGTCGCCCAAAGGACAACCAGCTGTGGAGGTAGTCTATGGAAATCTCAAGACTACCAACTCTGGAGATTGTCAGAGCAGTGACAGTGTTGTGCAGACTGTGTCGACCAAAGGACAGCTGGAGGAGGATGGATTCTGTGGAAGACCTAATGACACTCATAATGATGTGGACTCATATGAAGTGGAAATCTATCTTTATAAAACGTGCATTCCCAAGAAAAAAAGTAAGTCACTAACCCCCACCCCACCCCACCCCACCCTTTTTGCCAATAACCGGATTAGAATTTTCGAATCCCACCAAGTGAAAAGATTTCCTGACCCTGTGCAATGAGTGACAATAATTGACTCTCTCTCTCTCTCTCTCTCTCTCTCTCTCTCTCTCTCTCTCTCTCATATCAATCCCCCAAACACATCCTTTCCCAAGCACACACACGCAAATGCGCGCGCAGGCGCACGCACACACGCACATACACACACACACACGTGCTTGCACACACACACACACACGCGCACACGCGCTTGCGCGCATGACGCACACGTGGACGCGTGCACGGCCATACACACACACACACACACACACACACACACACACACACACACACACACACACACACACACACACACACACACAAAATGATTTATGAATTCTGATGTGCATAATATATCATGTGTGACTATGAAACATTGATTTCTTACTTATATTTTTTTTCTCTCTATTTCACACTCATACACACGCATACATACATGAACATGCGCGTATACACACACATGTACTCTGTAGTGACGCACGGTATCTGCACACATCGGCGAGCTCAGTGGAAGAGCACTCCCGTGAGAAGTGTTCACTGACAGTCAGGTAAACGAGCAGACGAACTCTGGCAGTACGACAATAGGTCTTGAAGAGATCAGACCTGCTAACTTGTTTTAAGGTTAGGGAGTACGACACCTGGGCTTGAAGAGAGCAGACCTGCTAGCTTGTAGTTAGCTAAGAGCTATGTCGTGCTACAGAAACACTAGTGACAGACCAGTGATAGGGCCTCAAGTTAATAGGAGACAGTTTAGCCCCAGCATGGCGACAGAACAGCCATAGACGGTAATAACGGCAAGGACGGCTTTGACAGTACCACTGCTGGGCCCGGAGACTGACAGAAAGACAGTGACTGTGGGACAGACTCAACTTAGTAGTTCATGCCAGTGAAGGGCTTTGGAAAGAATCCTGACGAAACCCCCAAGCCAGAGTCTGGACTGACGGTAGGTAGAGTACGTGTGTGTAAATGTGCAAGTGCTTGGTATATAAACAAACTTCTTCTAAAGTGTAGGGAAAACACTTTAACCCTCTGTCTCTCTCTGTTTTCTGTCTCTCTATCTCTCTCTCTCTCTCTCTCTCTCTCTCTCTCTCTCTCTCTCTCTCCCTCTCTCCCCTCTCTCTCTCTCTCTCTCCATGCGATTTTAGATATATTGTTAATGTGGATGATGGTATTGCATATTGAAAATTGTGTTTCTTTTATTTTTATTGTACAAACCGAGTTAAGAAATATTATGACGATGTACAAAAATGAGGTATAGTAAATCATTTAAGTTTTTTTTTTTCCTTTGGGAAGCCTTATTGCAAACTTGGCCCTGATAAAACGCAGGCTTGGAGACATGTATTAATACTCATGCTCACAACGTTTGTCAGTACATCGGCAGAATGTAATAATTGAATAAGAATATTTCACTTTTTGATATAGATGTGATATCATGTGTCAGTCATTACGCTCATTTTTGTGTTTGTCACACTTACAAACTGTTGTGAGCGCTTTTATTCGATTGTGCCCTTGTTTTTTTTTTAGTTTAACAAATGCACACTCACAATATCGCGTGAGCATGCTCACACACACCCTTACTCCGTCTGTCTGCCTGCCTGCCTGTCTGTCTGTCTGTCTGTCTGTCTCTCTCTCTCTCTCTCTCTCTTCTCTCTCTCTCTCTCTCTCTCTCTCGCTCTGTCTCTTTCTGTCTGTCTGTCTGTCTCTCTCTCTCTCTCTCTCTCTCTCTCTCTCTCTCTCTCTCTCTCTCTCTTGCTCTCTCTCTCTCTCTTGCTCTCTCTCTCTCTGTCTTCCACCTTCTGTGTGTGTGTGTGTGCGTGCGCGCGCGCGCGCGCGTGTGTGTGTATGCGTGTGTGTGTGTGTGTGTGTGTGTGTGTGTGTGTGTGTGTGTGTGTGCACAACAACATTGATAAACCATTAGTGTGTTTGATTTTTTTGTCGAGTCAAAAGCGTCTTTTTCATGTTCCCATTTCTTTCTTCTTCAGACCAAATCTACACACACTACTAGAACATATTTATCCTGTGCCATTGAATGCCATCATGATAATTCACATTTAATGAAGCATTTAATGTGTGTGGCAAATGTGTAATGAAGTTTGTAATCATACTGTAAACATGATCATGGCATGGTCATGTTAGACACACGTAAATATTCATGCTTACAACAAAAAACTGAATCGATGCCACAGGCAAATCATTGGGATATAAGGTATTGTGTGTGTGTGTGTGTGTGTGTGTGTGTGTGTGTGTGTGTGTGTTTGTGTGTGTGTGTGCATATGTGTGTGTGTGTGTGTGTGTGTGTGTGTGTGTGTGTGTGTGTGTGTGTGTGTGTGTGATTTATGTACGCATATTAAGACTGTTGTTGTTCCCTTTTCTTCGTGTGTGTTTTCCTTCCTGTACACATATACTGGAAAAACAGGTGCATGCGCCTTTAAGTGTTATGACGATGAGTGTGCGAAAAATATGTGTGCATGTGATGTATAGTAAGTGCTTATTAAGCTTCTTAATCACATTTATAAAAAAATAAAATGGTCCTGCGAAATAGAGATCTGTGGACAGGTATGTCTGTCTGCCTGCCTGTCTGTTGCATACTTTTGTGAGTACACTCATAAAGGCTAACCAATGGTACACGAGGTGTTTTTTGAATTTTTTTTTTATGTGTACGTAATACGAAACTTTACTACTTTTTGACACGCTTGCAAATTGTACCCTAAATCGACCGTGCCCCCCACCCCTCCCTTTTAAAAATCTTTTATTTTTTAATGATTTTTTAATGCGTGCACACTTTTTAATGAATTTGTTAATGAGCGCACAGTTGCGCGCGCATGTGCATTTTTCGTCTGCGTTTTGTTTGAGATTGGGAGGTTTGGGAGTGGGTGTGGGGCAGATGAATGGGAGACAGAAGGAAATTCAAAGAAATATTCAGTCAGCCTGTCTTCGAAGTGGACCATCTTCTTTCACTGTGCTGGATACAAAAAAAGGCCCACACATTTAAAAAAAAATTTGTATTGTCCCCCATCCTCTTTTCTGTTTTTCTCCTCACTTCTCCTCTCAGCCAGTCTCCCCCCCCCCCCCCCCCCCTACTCTGTCTTATTATTCAACACTTGTATGTCTCCTCCCGTTACCCCCCCCCCACCACCACCACCACCACCACCACCACCACCCTATGTCCCTTCTACTGGAAGATTGGAAAAGAATTATTCTGAAACATTTGATTCATTTTAATCAGTTTCAGTATCATTCGAAAAAAACGATCATCATTGATTTGTATACACAAATGTGTGGGATTCTGACATCTGAGGGACAGATCACTTGAGCTATAACAATCTTTTCTGGGTCAAAGTCTTATTTAAGAAAATAATCCAGACAGTGGATTGGCGATGTTTTGTCACTTCGATATTTGATGAACATTTTTCTGATACCAGTTCCATTTCTTATGTTTACATACTCATATACACTGCGCATACGTTTACACACAGACACACACACATGGACAGATGGACGGGCTGCGTGCGCGTGCGCGTGCGCACATTCACACATTTACGCCCCCCCCCCCCCCCCCCCCCTCCCCCCCCACGCCCCAACCCCGGGCGGCGCAAACTCTCTCTCTTTCTCACTCTCTCTCTCTCTCTCTCTCTCTCATCCTCTCTCTCTCTCTCTCTCTCTCTCTCTCTCTCTTATATCGCTGCTTGGACGTGTGCCTTTTTCTTCGAAATGCCTCCATGGAGGCTAGGCTGGGTTGGGAGGGGGAGTGGGTGCTTTATGTAGATAGCTGTGAGGATCTATGGTGGCTTGTTTTTGTTTGTTTGTTTTTGAGGATGTGGAGGTGACTGCTTGAAAGACTCTCTAACGATGCATTTTGCTTCATGTTGTGCATGTGAACACTGCATTTGATGGCTAGTAGCTATTTTCAGTGAATGTGCAGTCCAGGTGGCTGTTTATGAACAGCGCTCAAGTAGATAATTTGCATGCTGAGCACGTCTCTCTTTTTGTTGTGTTTTGCGAACAGTGTTTATTTTGTGACATTTCTGTGTAATATACCGAAGTATTTTCTTTTTTTATCTTATGGAATGTGTTTCTGATACTGCCAGTCTTTGCTTTATATTTTGCTATTTTGCTTCGTATAATACTAATTCAAGAGGTGTTGCGGTCCTATGTAACAATGATTTCGATTTTAAAAAAATTAAGTGTACAAACATCTCAATGGCAATTGCACATTCATCTCTATGATCTTTATAGGCAGGACTTTTTGATTATAATGTTTACAGCCCCAATAGAGACAGCCCAGAATTCTATCAAAAAAATGAAGAACACATTCAGGAATGATTGGAAATTAGTATTGAACCCAAATATTGACTATGATAATCAAAAACATATTAACAATCCAAAGGCAAGATATAAGACAGTTTACTTGGAGAAGATCCCAACACAGGCAACAGAGCCGGTTAGACTTCTTTTTGATAAGCAAACACATGATGTCGTACATAGTATATTGCGAAATAATCCCGGTATACAGAACGGATCACTCAATGGTAGTACTGAAGTTTAAGAACCCTACTGAAGATAAAGATAGTACTTTTTTGAAATTTAGTTGTTCATTACTAGAAGACTCTAAATATGTCATTTAAATTAATAATGTCATTAAAGCAACAATGCAAGAGTATGCGGTGGCATATGACGACAATCCCAGAGTTTGACCAAGCACAGATGAGGCAAATAGAATTTACAACATCACAGCAACTTTTCCTTGACGTTCTATTGATGAAAATTTGGTCACAAACTATAACATATTCCATTCGAAAAAAGAAATATACACAAGAAGAAAAAAAAAAAACACTCATAAAAGAAATCCATACCTTAGAGAGAAAACAAATCAAATGAAAAAATCATCTGAAAATATTTTTTCAAAAGTAAAATCGAAGGATGAAAAGTTACAAGCTATTAGATTTTTAATTATATTTTAATGAAAGGCGTTCTCTGATAAGATCTAGAGCTAGGTGGATTTTCTCAAGGTGAAAAGATCACAGATTACTTTTGTGGTCTAGAGAAGCGAAATTGTGTCAGTAAACAAATGATTAAATTGATAGATAGGCATGGAAATGCTATAACAAATACTAAAGACGTTATGGGTGAAGTGAATAACTTCTACTGTCAGTTATATGAAAGAGGCCAAGTAGAAGAATGTAACATCAACGAGCTTGTAGAAGAGCTTCCCAAACTTGATCATGACGTTTCAGTTACTCTGGAAGGGAAAATTACAGTAGAAGAAGCAACCACAGCTCTAAAAAGATATGAACAATAATAAAAGTTCAGGAAGCGACGAATTCACATGTGAGTTTTTCAAATTCTTCTGGAAACAGATGAGGATGTTTGTTTGTAGTTAGGTCACTTAATGAAGGATTGATAGAAAAGACATATCCCTGACTCTGAAAGAAAGAATTACAGTATGTATTCCCAAAGCTGATAAATCTAAGGAATATATCATAAAACGGCGACCTATCACATTACTGAATGTCGTATATAAAATTGGGACAGCATGCATGGCAGCCAGAATAAAATCAGTTATTCCAAGTCTAATCAGTGAAGATCAGACATGGTCCCATCCTGGAAGATTTATTGGGGACAACATTTGACTATATGATTTAACATACCATCCAAATAAAGAACGTCTTCCAGGGTTAATGTAATGTGCTGACTTCCAAAAAGCCTTCGATACCATTGACTGGAATTTTATTTTCAAAGTACGTAAAACCTTTGGCTTTGGAGATGATATGTGTAACTGGATAGCAACATTATATAGAAATACTAAAGCCACTGTAATCTTAAATGGACAAACATCAAATTGGTTTAAAATCAGTAGGGGTTGTAGACAGGGTGATCCTTTTTCACCATATTTATTTGCTTTATGTGTTGAAATTTTGGCAAACATGATCCGACAGAGCAAAAAATATCAAGGGAATAGTTACAGTCATATTGAACATAAAATTGCACAATTTGCTGATGACACACATTTTTTTTCAAAGCGGAGATCGATCATCTTTTGAAGAAACTATAAAGATCTTGGATTAAATTTGGTAAGTTATCAGGTCGAATAGAACTGTGAAAAACACATCTGCTATTGGCTAGGACAGTTGCAAAGAAAGTCAGCAAAGA
>JADBJO010033806.1:0-14186 GCA_016801955.1 Conus betulinus
CAAGAGTGGAGTTGGGCGTGCGTTGCGTCAGCGGGGGGGGTGGGTTAGGGGGGCGTGCGTGGGTGGCAACGGAGAGTGGCGTAGTAGTGGGGGTGTGTTGTGGGGTGAGTGGGTGTTGTGTTGTGTTGTGTGTGTCTGTCTGTCTGTGTGTGGGTGTGGTCTGGTGTGTGTGGTGTTTGTGGTTTGTGAGTGGGTGTGGTGTTTGTGTGCATATGTGTGGTGTGTGTGTGTCTCTGGTGTGTGTGTGTGGTGTGGTGTGTTTGTGGTGGTGTATGGGTGTACGTGTGTGTGTTGATGTGTGTGTGTGTGTGTGTGTGTGTGTTTGTGTGTGTGGTGTATGTGTGTTGTGTTGTGTTGTGTGTGTTTATGTGTGTGTTGTGGTGTGTGTGTGTGGGTGTGTGTGTGTGTGTGGATGTGTGAGTGTGAGTGTGTGTTTGTGTGTGTGTGCGTGTGTGTGTTTGTGAGAGTGTGTGGTTATGTGTGTGTGGGGGTGTGTGGGTGGGTGTGTGTGTGAGTGTGGTGTGTGTGTGGTGTGTGTGTGTGTGTGTGAGTGTGTTGTTGGGTGTTTTGTGTGTGTGTGTGTGTGTGAGTGTTGTGTGAGTGTGTGTGTGTGTGTGTGCGTGGATGCTGTTGTGTGTTTTGTTGTGTATGTGTGAGTGTGTGTGTGGTGTGAGTGTGTTTGTGTGAGGTGTGTGTGTGGTGTGTGTGGGTGTGGTTGTGTGTGGTGTGTGTTGTTTGTGTGTGAGTGGTGTGTGTGCTTGTGTGCGTGTGTGTGTTTTAGTGTGTTTGTTTGGTTTGGATTGTGGGGTTGTGTGGTGTGTGTGTGTGTGTGTGTGTGTGGTTTGTGAGTGGGTTGGGTTGTGTGATGAGTGAGGTGTGGGGTTTGTGTGTGTGTGTAGTGTGTGTGTGTGATTGGTGTGGTGGTGTGTGTGTGTGAGTGTGTGTGTTGTGTGGGTGAGTGTGTGTGTGTGTTGTGTATGGTGTTGTTAATGGTTTTTTTTTGTTGTGTGTGGAGTGTTTTTGTGTGTGCCTGTGTGTGTGTGTGTGTGTGTGGCGTTCGGTGTGTGAGTGTGTGTGTGAGTGTGGCGTGTTTGTGTGTGTCGTGTGTTTGTTGGTGTGTGTGTGTGTGGTTGTGTGTGAGTGTGTGTGTGTGTGTTTTATGGGTGTGTGAGTGTTTGTGTGTGTGTGTGTAGTGAGTGTGTTTGTGTGTGTGTGAGTGTGTGTTTGGTTGTGTGTTGTGTTTTGTGTGTGTGGTTTTGTGTGTGATTTTATGTATGTGTAGGTGAGTGTTGTGTGAGAGAGAGAGATAGAATATAAAGAGACAAGGCTTCTCTCTCTCTCCTCCCTCTCTCCCGCCGTCTCTCTCTCTCCCTGCACTCCCCCCGTCCCCTCCCTCCCTCTCTCCTCCCCCCCCTCTCCCCCTCCTCTCTCCTCTCTCTCTCTCTCTTTCTCATCATTCTCTCCCTCTTCTCTCTTCCCTCCCTCCCTCCTCTCTCTCTCTCCTCCCTCCCTCCTCCTCTCCCTCACTCCTCTCTCCCCCACCTCTCTCCCTCTCAAAATTCTCCTCCTCTCTCCCTCCTCTCTCCGTCTCTCTCCCCCCCTCCCCCTCCTCCCTCGCTCCATCTCTCTCCTCTCCCTCCTGCCTCCCCTCTCTCTCTCTCCCTCTCCCCCTCTCCCCCTCCTCCTCCCTCTCCTCCCCTTCTCGTCTCTCTCCTTCTTCTCCCACTCCTCCTCCTCTTCCTCTGTACTCTCCCTCATCTCTCCCTCTACCCTCCTCCTCTCCAACCTCCCTCTCGCCTTCTCTCTCCTCTCCCCTCTCTCTCTCTCCTCTCTATATATATATATATATTTATAATATATAATATATAATGTGTGTTTGTGTGTGTGTGTTTTGTGTGTGTGTGTGTGTGTAATAAACCCTGGCGCCAAAGTACGGTTTGTTCTTTGTTTCTTTGCTTCTGTTCTTTGGCTGCTGCCGGGTTTATGCTCGCGAATTCATGCATTGCCTGGAATACATAATGCCACAAGGGTAACCCGTAACCGTAAACATTTTTAAAACCGCCCAACCAGAATCTGACTTAAAAGTTCCTTACTGTTAAACTTCCAAACAAATGTACTAGAGTAACGGTGTTGCCAGCAGCAACACTACTCCTTACTAAACTGGCTGGTAGCAGAAAAGTGCACGGCTTCGGCTTGATCATGGGATAGAATAAACGTAGAAAACATCAGTGCTCAGTATCACTTATTTCAAGCCCAGGACAAAACGAACGACTATATGTCTTTCTTCAGATGCCGCCTAAAGTAGACATAAAGAATGCACATATATGACACTCCCCCGGATCAGTCAGCAGGAGAATGGAACACGTCCGTAATTCATTTGCTTATGGATATGATAAGGATAAGAAGAAGAAGAAGAAGAAGAAGAAGAAAGAAGAAGAAGAAGAGAAGAATAAGAAGAAGAAGAAGAAGAAAGAAGAAGAAGAAGAAGATGATGATGATGATGATGATGATGATGATGATGATGATGATGAAGCGAAAGAAGAAGTAAAGCAGAATGATAATGGACTTTCCAATCGGCGCATACAAAAGTAAGCAAAATTAGGAAGAATGGAAAAGCTTATTTTTCTAAAATGAATTTAAAAAACAACAAACAAACAAACAAACGAAGGAAAGATTATCGTTCCCACCGCATCAGGCAATACAAAATTATGTGAACAAAGTAAAATGATAACTGACCAAAAATACAACTAACCATGAACACTTCCAATATTTTCATTTTCTCACCCCTCACTATACACACGCGCGCGCGCGCGCACACACGCATAGGCATGCACGTATGCTGCACACACAAATTCTCCTGGTACTAAATGTGCTTCAATGAAACTTTACTAACCCCTGGAAGTGCGTAGAATGTAGCTTGCCTGTTCTACTGTTACGTTATTTTGGGGATTCATTTTAATCTTTTTCAACCTTTCATGTTTAGATTAGCTACGTCAACCCTTTTGTTATGCGTCCTTGTGCACGTGTCTTGTAACTCCCTCTCGTCTCTCTCCGCCACTCTCCCTTCTCCATATCCATCTCTCTCTCGTCCTCTCTCTCTCTCTCTCCCTCTCCTCCCCTCTCCTCTCCCCCTCCCCCTCTCTCTCTCTCTTCTTTTTACGTTTTTTCAAAATGATGTTGATAATTGTTTAAAATTTTTAACCAGTTTTGTCTGGTTCTTGATGATAGAGCCTACTATTCTCGACCACGGAACGATGAAAGACTTTACATAAACTCTCTCCTCTCTCTCTCTCTGTTTCCCCCCCTCGCTCTCCCTGTCTCTTCTCCTGTCTCTCTCGTCTCTCCTCTCTCACACACAGCACCCACACACACAAACACTTCACTCTACCCCTCCACGACACACATCACACACACCCACACACACCACACACACACACCACACACCACACACACACACACCACCACACACGCACCACTACTCACGACGCCAAAACACACTACGCGCGTGCACGCACGCAGCACCATACCACAACACACACCATTTCACACACACACACACACTACACACCACAACGACCACACACCACAACACACCACCAACACAACACCACACACACACACCACACACACACACACACAATCACACTACACACACAACCATCACCACATCACACACACCACACACGACACACGCACACACAATCAACACACAACAACCACACGTAACAACTTTCAACATACAATAATTTCAGGAAATAGACCACATGTGAACGAAAGAGTAACGATGCAGCATGTCTTGGGAGTTCTTTTTTTCATTCTTGTTGTTACCAGTCTTTTCCGTGTTGTTGTCTTTCGCGGTTGCTGCGAGTTTGGTCGTTCATTCTGCTGTCACGCTTAATTCATACCGCTTTACCGCGTCCGTGGTACACGATGATTACAGATCTCCTGCTCAACTAAGAAGAGACATACGTCCAAAAATCGACGCCGCTGGCTGAACCAGGCACAACGAGCGGACAGAGATTTAAAGTTGTTCGTCGTGTTTATTGTCGTTCCTTTGGTTGGTGTTGGGTGGTTGTCGCCGTTGTTGCTTTCCTTGCCTAGGATTTGCCGGTTTGGCTAGCATTGGCTTTGGCAGATGGGGACCGGGCCAGGAGCGGATTCGTTTGTTGTCTAAATGCCGGAACGGCGAAGGAGGGGTTAAGAAGGATTGGTTGTGTTGTTTGAGCGCACTTAGCCACCTCCCCCCCCCCACCACCCCCCCCACCCCCCCGCCCCCTCCCCCCCCCCACTACTATCCCCCCCCCCCCCCCCCGAGCGACTCCCTCCCTTCATTCTCTATCCGTAATCAATACCTCCCCCCAGTTCTAGATTTTCCCTAATCCACAAAGCCATGTATACAGGGATACTCCCACGTCGTCGACGCTTGTTGTAAATTCTGGTCGCGTTGTCGTGGCTTTGGCTGGCGTGTGTGTATTAATGTTTTGGCCTTTTCCCTTATCTGATATTCATGACTAGTCGTTATGTTTGGAACTTTTTAAATGTCCTTCCATCCTATCTATCCTACTTGTGTAGAGGGTGCACGAGACGTTGTACGATTGAAAGAATAGATTGGACCCCCACCTCAAATTATTCTAGACCGGGTATGACGTCTGTTCTCATAAATCTAGGTGTGGCAGACATGTGAAGTGTCCTCAGTGCTTTTGTGTGCTGCTTGCATCGCCTGGTGTGTGTGGGCTGTGTGTGGTGGGTGCACGCCGCACGCCCTCAGCAAGTGACTCCTGTATTTCGCGCACGTGCTAGGTGCATTTGTTGTCTTTGCTCAGTGGACTGTCTGTGGCGGAATGCATGGATGGATGAGAGAAAGAGAAATGCTTCGGGTATACGTGAGTCTTTAAATGATAGTTTGTATGGACGAGGTGAGTCTCTGTTTATAAACAAAAGAGAATGAACTTAGAAAAGACAATATTTTATTCAAATTTATCTATCATGGACCAGGGAGTATGGTGTTGATGGGTAATCATTGCCGTCTATTATGACGAAAAAAGGAGGTCTTTGGTGGCAGGTAATCTCTCTTCCTATCTCTCATCTCTCTCTTCTTTTCTCTATTTATCTCTCTCTCTCTCTCTATCGCTCCTCTTCTCTCTCACACCACACCCAACCAAAAACCCCCCCCCCCCCACCTTCCCACCCCCCCCCCCCAACCCCCCCCCCCCCCACCCCCCCCCCCCAAAAACACAACACACACACAACCACCAACACAAATCACGGGCTAGATCCGCATAGATAGATAGATAGATAGATGGATAGATACAGATTTTTAGCTAGATTAGATTAGATTAGATAGAGATGAGATAAGTGAATAAAGAAGTGAAAAGTAGAAAAATCAATCTGTTTGGTAAACAGATAAGTAATCTATTCCGACAAATCGGGGGGGTTGGGGGGTGGGTGCGGCGAGGGTAAACCGCCCCCTTTATCCCATGCTTGGGAGAGGTGTTCGGCTGTTTGGGTGAGTAGTTACAGGGACGGATTTCCCATCCAGGAAATTGGTGGTAATCGATCCGCCTGAACAGCTTTATTCAATACTAGTGCCATACAAGTAATCACGCACTCTGCACTCTCGTGGGTCTTGTGTGCTCTCAGATTACTGGAGTGACCCCTGATGGTGCCGACGGTGCGTGGACGGCTTCCAGTGGGTACGTCAGATGTTCAGATCACCACGACCCGTCCGGGCGGAGAGAGATTTGTCACCAAGTGAGAAGCAGAAGAAACGCACGTATACCCACGCTGCACCTACACTTTGTTTTTTTGTTGTTTCGTCGAGTCGTCCCTTCCCCAACCTCAGCCAGTTCTTCGTGCGCAACATACACCTTAACCATGCGCAAGCTACAGCAAAGCGCACACATATCAAAGCACCCAACAAAAAAATATTACATTTCTCCATTTTCGTTCTCTAATAAAACACTTCAAAAAAACAAGAAAAATAAAAATCAATTTCATTTTTATTTTTCTATTGATTTGCCCTGCCGTTATCCCGAAACCCAACCCCCACAAAAAACATTGTTGAACCCCACCGTATTTAACTAAAATTATAATAATCTTTTTATAGGCTTTCGTACGAAATTGTACACCCTTAAAGTTTCAATACTTTCATCCGCATTTAGCAATACAATTAGTATTAGCACATTTTTTATGACGAACAAAATAAATCATTTGTGTGTTAGAGTGGTTGGATTTTATATTTTACATAAAAGGCTCATCACTTATTGGCAACAAAATTTATTTTTTCATACGCTTTGTAGGATTCGATTGTTTTTTCTTTTTTTCCTTTTGGGTGCGCGTTTTTTTACGTTTCCGTTTTTTTGCTCATGCTCTAAAATTCCCGTAGGATTCAGCTTATTGGTAGCCAGCGAGAGTCTCCCTTGCGATCATACCTGCCTATCCGCTCTAGTCTAGAGCATAGCATGCTATGCGAGCTAGAGCAGAGCACTTTGAGATTTGCTCAGATGCTGCGACGAGTCATATGATTTGTCCCTCTCATACCCACACTCAAAAATCCAAAAAAACAAACACACAACCAAACAAACAAACACCACACACATACCGTTTATTGCATTCTTACATCATACCGAATTATTTTAGCAGGCTTATACTACTCGATCCTATCTCTCTCTCCCTCTCTTTATTCGCCTCTCTCTCTCTAATAGATTATATTCCGAGCAATGTTTTCCCCATTTTTTATCCGCTCGTATTGTCTCAATTTGGTTTCTTTTCTGTTTTTCCTACAAAACAAGCAAAAAAAAAACACCCACTTTTCCTACAATTTTTCTCTTTCCCCCATATCACACCTACCCACCCTAACATTCACCCCCCCCACCACACGAAAACAAGATCAAAAGAAAATAATGGCTCTGTTTTCAGGGTAGAAGATCTGTCATTCACATCCGGTATAAACCTGATAGGCACCATCGAAACACGCGCTGCAGATGAATGCTGATCAAGGAGTATGGGTAGGCTCCTTCACCACACTTCGTTTCTGCCCAATTTTAATTTTTTTTTATTTGCTTGGGCGCTTAAGCGTATTTTTACCCCAAAGCGTTACGTGTTGACCATTTGGAAAGCAAACCCTTTCTGCGCCGGCGTGATAAAACGCTTTGCGTTTCAAATTTGACACTTACGCTATTCGAAGGACATTTTCACTCCAGAACGCCACGCACATATGATCACCCACACAACACCACATTTACACCCAACATACACACCACACTACAAAAACACACCACACCACCCCCACACCAACCACACAACAAACACACCACCATCCGCCCCACACACCCAATTGAGGCTTGTCTGCATGAACAGCAAAGCACCTCCGCGCCTATGCACGCACCACGCATTGCACGGACAAGAACCTGTTCGCGACCAGAACACACATACACACACACACCACAAATCTTCCTCTCTCTCTCTACTCGCATCTAGTGTTGTACTCCTCCCCCCGGAAGCTGCGGTAAACACACAAAACACCACCCACTACACACACACACACCACAACACCCTACACACACACCCACCACCTTCCATGTGATCCACACACGTAACATAGAAGCTTTTTAAAAAGCTGCTAGAGAAAGAGAGCCGAGCATGAGACCAGGGTCTGTCAGATCGAGACGCAAAGAGAGAGCACTGACGAGAGTCATTCTATACCAACACTATATTTATACAGAATTTTGTCACACGAGAGTGCAAGGAAGCCCAGAAAGGCAAATTATTGAAGTGTAGAGAAGAGGATGACAAAAAACGTTTTAACACACTCCAGTAAATGAGATACGATGAATCATGTTAATAACTAAGTACCGGCCACTACGTTTCTTGCAGGAAGGACTGACGGAAACATAACTCAAAAATACTGACTGGACAAACAATATGGTCGTCATATGACTTGCCGTGCGACGAGTCGGTGTGGTCACGGTGTGAGATACAGGAATCCTTCGGCTGGGACGGAGCTGAAAGGTCTAGGGTCACCAGCCAGTAATCACCCTGTCCTTGTTTTCTTTCACGTGCGGACGGATTAACCCATTTGCTCAGGAGAAGCGTACACTTTCAAGTACACCGAAGGTTATTTCGCCTGATAATAAACAGTACAAACGTTTTTACTAGGGTTAGTAGCCAAGAGGCAAACCAGAGAAAGATCTACTTGAAAGGATACAAACCACTGATAGATACGATCAAGTAAATCAACGACAACAACTCACGTGTGCGCCGTTTACGGGTAAGAAGAGTGGTTTTTTGACCCAGCTGGTGTGTGTTGTTGTGTGCTTCATGAAGGAAAGATTATGCGAGTCCGTAGCATTGGATCAAGTGTCAGTCACTTTGTCGATTCCCCAGTATCGCCTCCTCTCTTCACCACCCCCCCACCCCCCCCAAAGTATCCCACCCCCCCAAACCACTCTCCCAGTTCCCCACCTACGAACCAAACCAGTGTTGATCCCGCTCGGTTGCATGTCCATTCGTGTCACGTTGTTGAGTCTGCGCTTGGACAAGAAGGATGAAGACTAGGCATTTAGACTCCGTTATATTACGCGTTTCAGCCCCCCGAAATTGCTATTGGTACCTCGCGTCTGTCATTATTGCCCCGTAATTTTGTAGTTCCCATATACCACCAACTGAGCTGCTGGAAACGTGGTTTCCGTCCTAGTCATAGGCGAGTCTGTTTATAGAAGCACCCTGTGAGAGTTTACACTTGCACGTGTGGCTGTTGTAATCGAATTGAGGGGGAAAGAACAATAAAATGTACTGTGTCGAGAACGGATTGTCAATATCTCCCTCCCTCCCCTCCCCTCCCCCTCCAACCCCTTCCTTTTTCCAGCTTAGCTACTCGCGCGATGCGCGCGATCTATCTTATCCCTACCGTCTCTCGCTCCTATCTCTTCTCTCCTCTCCGCTCTTCATGTCCCTGTGTGTGTGGTGTGTGTCGTCTTGTGAGCGCGCGCGTGTGTGTATGTCAGGGGGCGGGTGTGTACAGGTTTGAGTTTGTGTGGGGTCTTTTTGTGGAGACGGTGCATAATACCTCCGACAAAATCATACTTCGAGAAGAAGCTCATTTTTTTTTCTTTATTACGACCACGAGCCGTGGGAAATCGTAGGACTCATTGTCGTTCTGGCTCATACTTGTTTTAAACAGACAAAACAATCGCAAAAACAAACAATAAACGAAACTGGTTTTAACGAAGGTTACGTGCTTAAAACAGGCAAACCCCAATTACCCACTCCACCGAAGCGAAAGCAACTGTACCTTGGACCGTTCTTGGAACGCTACATGATAATCGTCCACGCATGAATATTCCAAGCAGAATTCGTAGCCGCGACAGCAACCGTTCGTCACCCAAACAGCACACACCGCTCATGCAACTTTCAATAACCCCCGCTATTGTCCGTGTGGCTTTCCCAGACATACGCACAGCACTGTTGGATTTGTACTCCAGGGTGAAGCGTGGCCGGCGATGGACCGACACCCGAGTAGAGCATCCGGACGGAAGGAGACCCTCCGGGATATGCGACGCTGCACGAGTGGGTCTCAGCCTGAAGTAGCCCCCACGCCCGCCTCAGACCTGTCTCATTTTAGTCCTCAAGGATCAAGGGTCAGCCTCAGGGGACGCGGGTTGGTGAAGGTGGACGGGACGGGGTGTGTGGGTTGCTTGGTTGGGTTCTGGATTTGTTTCGGGCTTGGAGAACGGTTGAGCTTGAAGTGAGGGGGAGGATCACTCGCAGAAAAAATCAAAAAATTATGGGACAGTGCAGGTCCAGGTCAAGCAACAAAAGAAAACAAAACTGCCGAACCTCGTTATCGAGTGCACTACAGCACTTTTAGGCGCCATGTGACATCATCAGCAGGGGCACCTCCTGTGTCTAAATGCTGGTTGACTATGCCATCACGTTACGTTAGTCCCAGGATCTTCATGCTGGTTATCATGTGTTCATCTTCTATGTCGATGACCTTTACTCTCCTGTCGTTCATCACCAGGGACGCCATGATTAACACCAACAGTCTCTGCATTCCACGGCTACCCCGGTTTCCGTTGTTGACGCCCTGCAAGCAGCTGTTTCCTTCGGCTTTAAACCGTGAAAAAGACTAATTCTGGCATTTCTTATCAGTTGTGTGCTGGTGTTGGTTGGGGGTTTGGAAGAAAGTTCAGATCCCCCCTTTGAGACGTGTTTTTGTCCTGCGTGCTGTTGAATGACCTGCATGTTATGTGATCACAACTCTCTCTCGCCTTTGTTCAAGTTCCCTTAAGCCAGTTGCGTCTACTCTGACATACGTTATGTCTCACGAATCTACCACAAATGGTAATCAGGTTTCTCTAGTCGTTTCGTTGTACCCTTTCTTTCTCCAACCCTTTCCCTATCGTATGTCATAGGTGGCTTTCTGTCTGCTCTTGTTGCCCTTATGTTGGTTTGTCTGGTGGTTGTTTGGTTGTTTTTTGCGTGTTTGTTTGGTTATTTTTTCGTGGGCGGGGGTGCCTCTTTTCATATTTTTCCTTATTCATTTTATATTCTCTAATATTGTGTGATGCCATTTTTTAATGTACGGGTCCGTGGAGTGAAACAGGCTTTTTGTACCCAGCTGGAAGTTTATTTAGCTTCAAGCGCTCACGCTTGAATCCAATGGGCCGTTTCTATAACATTAAGACTTGTATGGACTGATTGTGCTGGGTTGGTGTTCGGTGTCTGTTGCTCGTAGTGAGTCGCTCATCGTCGTCACCCTGGTTGTAACGCAACTCAGGATCTCGAACAGCCAAAGTTATTGATTACCTATGGTACCAAATGCATAAGCCTCCCGCGGATGACAACATTACCGCGCTGTTGACCCATTTTTGATTAACCCGCCACACATGGGAAGCCATACCGACAGACTTAGGCGGTGATTTTGGAGTTTCTGATCATGTTATGCTAGGAGCTGTCACAACTGGAAGACAATCCGCATAAACTATGCAGAGCATAACACCATTTTGATGTAGCCTTGGGTGTTGAGCCTTATGTAAATTGGCCTGACACACGATATAAGCACAAAGGACTTGACTTTTACTAACAAATATTCCTCGGACTCGTAAAACTCTCAGGCTGTGTGTGAAGGTGGTTGAGTGTGTGTGTGTGTCGTGTTGTGGGTGGTGTTGTGTGTGTGCCGGCGTGCGTGCGAGCTCCCCACTGCGTACCGCTCGCGTGCGTGCGTGCTCTCTGTGCGTGCGCGTGAGTTGAGGAGTGTTTCCCTGTGTGGTGCTGGCGAATAATGTTAGTAGTAGTAGTAGTAGTTTGGCAGCAGCATAAATAGGAATATTTTCTTACGTACGATTTTTCGCCAAACATCTTATAGATCGGCACGAGTGTGTGGGTGGGGCCTGTAGGCGCGAGTCTTTTATTTGTGGTACCGGTCCAATGATTATCCGTAGCGACTATGTTGGTGAGTCATTGTATGTTCCTGTGTCGCTCGTTGGTATGTTGTTCGGTGGTGTGTCGTGCCGTCGTGGTGGTCCCTCGTCCGTGTTGTAGTGTGTGTTTCCCTAGTGTGTGTGTGTTGCACAGGAAGGTGGACCTGCGGCTCTGCTGAGGCGAGGCGTTACTGAATAATGGCGTGGTCACAAGTTGAGATGACCCTGGCTCAACCATGCGCGACCTTGACGGCATCTCAACATGACGACACGGAGAAGGCCGATTCGGGAAAATCTTTGTGTCATCTTAAGCGGGTTCCTTTTTGGTGTTTGACGTGTGTGTGCCCACCTTGTGAGTGTGTGTTGTCGTTTGTGTTGGTGTGTGTGTGTATTGCTGTGTTGTGCTGTGGGTGTGCCTAAGCGTGCGTGCGTGCGTGCCTTCCCCTGAGTCTCCCTTGTGTGCCCTTGTGTGTTGCGCGCGCGAGCACGGTGTGGGGTCTGTGTGAAGGCGAGCGTGCCGAGCTTGGCGTGTGAGTAGGTGTGTGTGTGGTGTGTGTGGCCTGTCGTGTCGTGTTGTGTCTTGTTGTCGCTGTGTGCCGGTTCCCCGCTTCATTCACAAACCCTCCCATGTGTAGTGCTTCGTGCGTGCGTGCGTCTGTGTGTGTGTGTGTGTCGTGGGCTGGCTGTCGTGTGTCCTGTGCCCTGTGTGTGTGGGTGACTAGACAGACCAGCAAACAGGCCAAGATTGCAGCACAAAGATTCCCGTCTCGAGGGAATAACTGACTTTGATTGACCGTGCAGCCACCGTGACCCGTAGGCCAGAGACATTGATTTAGGAGAAACAGAGAGAGACAGGCAGATCGCCATCAGACTAAGCGATGTCATCAGAGCACGAGGCACAGACAGAGGCTATAAACCTAAGCGATGTTCAGAGAGCACCAGATCCCATAAGTCGAGCCATCGTGATCTATGAGAAAGGTGACTTACAACATGTAAGCGTTTTTTTTTTCCAACGTGCATAGCTAATAATAGTGTTGCTCACCCTCGTGATGCTGAATAATTCTTGGATTGGCTCGGAGAAGCTAGCTAGATTTTCTACCAAGGCAGTTACACTTCCTTCCTTGGCAGAATCCCTGACATCTATATATCGCCTATTGTCATTCAGAATCCATATTACCCATACGATCTTTGTACAACACCACTTGGGCTAGCACATGTTCGGAGAGAGCACTACATCACCAATCGTAATACCCATTTTTTGCTATACCTCTTTGTCTTCTACGTAGTCATCATCCATGATAGGTTACTTACAAACCAAAACCTCTGCACCATCACCCGTACACATCACGAATAAGTTCATAAACATTCCCCAAAGAATATACCTACAGCAGCTCATGTTCAAAAACTACACTATTCCGTACCTTACAATCTAACACAATAGTTACTTAAACACTCTTACCGATATCAACCAAAGCACTGGTCTTAAAAATGCATCTTATCCTTCAATTACCGATACCCGTTTTCATGCGTTGCAGATCCGTCATGGAAGATACAGTCCAGAAGCGTTCGTTTTCCAACCGTGTGACAGCTTACTCTGCACTGCAACTCAGCTCCATCAATTGTCTGACCACGCTCGAGAGGGATGATGCACAATGACAACAGCCCTCAGACCTCTGATTTATGCTGATTGGCCTGCCCGACACAGACACACAACCAAACAGAACGAGCGAGACACATTACCGACCATCACAGCACTGCCCCTACCACAGCAAAATATCCATATCAGAACCCCCACGTCATTACGACATTAGCCAAGATCCGATTTCACATGTGTGTACCCGCGCCCGCTGCCACAGGCCCCCCTGCCTATACAACTCAGAGAGTATTGCCCTCCAACGCGTCAGCAGAAAGCCAAGGTGAGCGTGGTAAGCACGGGGAGGAGGAGCAACCCCGGGTGGCATACCCATAGGCAAGGCAGCCCATAGCTTATTCACACGTGTGCCTTTGTAGATCGAGAGCTACGTCCCGTATGTTCGCTAGACATGCACTGCTCCGCCCTAACGACGGTTGCAAGACCGCGGAGAGGACGATGGAAGGTCAGAGCGGTACAGCCCATTGATCCCACCTATGGACTGCGCGATTACCTTCAGTGTCTGGTTGTATGCCGGCTCCGTCTCTGTTGAGATCAGGGTTTCGTGACATTACCACACCTGTCGCCCCCAGGATAGTGTAAAATTAATAGTTTGTATGCGGATTTGTTATCGAGTATTCTGGTTAATACTCAGGTAGGAGACATGTTTCGACTTCTGTGCTGTTGCCGAGCAAAGCTCTCGGCTTATTACAGTAAAACTATGGACCCAAACAGAACCAATTGGCATAAACAATCTACAAACTTCTGGACCTAGATATTCCTGTTTGGAAAAAAACATAATGCAGAGCATGTTAACGGCTGGGTTTTATTTGACACCTGTCAAGCTTCACGTGCGGATCCTGATTCCGCAGCATGACTTCAGTCGACCTGGGCAAATGCACGCTGCATAGTCACAAGCGCTTCAGCCAGCCGTCCAATATCCTGATTCGGCACACAAGATGGAGGCCATGGCAGCATCCTTGATCACCCGGGAGCATTGGAGTCTGTCGAGACTTTAAGGCTTGTCGATGAGATGGTCTCCCGTCTCCAGCAAAAGGATCAATCTTTCCCGACTGCCGATCAGAACGTAAACGTAGACCCAGAGAGTGAGCTTTTTTTGGTCGTAGTCGCGG
>JADBJO010033807.1:0-14184 GCA_016801955.1 Conus betulinus
TGGGTTCGTTTGTTTGGTTTTGATGAACGTGCAGATGAACGTCCCCAGCAAGTTAGAGTGGCCTTTGTGGAAATTGTGCAGCTGTGTGTCCCTAGGCAGGATTGGTTTCGGTCGTTCTGTTGAGGTGAAACTGCCAGTTGAATCCTGAAAAGATCTATCCACCATGTTTCATGGACTTGAGTGATTGATGCCCTTCACTGACTCCTCCACAAGTTTCTGCACAGTCCACCAGATGCTCACCACCTGTTCATGTGCCATCAGACATTGTTTGTCCTGAACCTGATGCAGAGGTTACCAGTCAAAGCACAGAGAACATCAACAGTGAAGAAATCTTGTGTTTCTGACTAGCCAGTCAGTTGAAAACAATGACTCTGTGACAAGATGTGGACGTCAGGTCAAAAGACCAGTGAAAACTGAATCTATAAACTTTCATACACACATTTTGACAGTTGGTTTCATTCCCCCCTTCCTGTTCCCTTCTCCATCCCTCCCCTTTCCTGCCCCTTCCCCATGTTTGAACAGAATAGTATTCAGATGAATTAATTGTATGAAACATGTGCACTAATCTAACTTTGACACGAATGCTGAAAATAACTTGGAATTGATCCATTTTCATCATATTGGCGTGCCGTGCGTGCGTGCGCGCGCGCGTGTTTGTGTTGCTTTGCGTGCGTGCGTGCGTGCGTGCGTGTGTGTGTATGTGATTGATGTGTGTGACTGTTGTGTGTGTGTGTGTGTGCGTGCGTGCGTGTGCAGATGTGTGTGTCTTCAACTCTGTCTTGGCGTAAGAGGACTATGTGAACTCTTCACTCTCCTTCGCAGTTGGGACTGTGAATTGGTGGTTTCAAATTAGGTTGTTATTATTTATTATTTGTTATTGTGTTGGAGTCTCTACAGAACTGACTTTACAGAGACCTCAGTAAGGTGGGGAGAATGTTGAAGATCACGTATTTGTATTTTTGAGGTGTTTTTGCATCCCCGTATAGTGACCATCTTTTTCTAGCTCTCCATGTTGAAGTATAGAAATACGAGAGTTATTACACGACCGCTGATGGCTTCGGGTCTTCTTTTTTTTTACGAACCCCCTGTGTAGTATGTTCCAGAGTTTTATTGAACACAGATCTTTTGTTTCCGCAGGGCACACTTTGCTGACCACTATTTTGAGATCAGGATGAACTCTTACATTGCTTTAATGTTCTCAACAAGTCTCTACCTGCAGTCTTCAGGGGACTTCTTTTTCAGGTCATGTAATTGCTGTGTGGATGACTAGAGCGTCTATTTCATGGGGTTTGTAGAATCCTTTTCAGCCCTTGAACATTCTTGGAAGCTCCTTTGTTTACATATGCTTTTGGATGTTTGCTCTGAAGCAGTACGAATTTCCTCCCAATCTCTTTCTACCCCCGACCCCCCCCCCGTTTTGTTGGCTGTGGCAATCGTGGTAGAACACAACACCCCTGGCAGGTCTGATTTAAGCTCTTCTCGGAAGTTTTTGTTCTTTGAAAATTTTTCCCCCATGACGTAAGTGGTCGGTCTTTGCTTTTGCGTCATCCGTTTCTTTTTTTCTTCAGTCTTCTTTCTACCTTCTATTCGTCGCATTCTTTACTTCTTTCTGTGGATTTTGTTTTGCTGATGTTTTTTGTTGGGAGGTTAGAAGGTGAGGGCTGTTTTAGCGGACGATAACGATGTCCCAGCTCTTGGCAGCTTCGGCATAAGACGCGTGTGATAGTCGGTTCGGTTTCAGTCTGTGTTTCCGCGTTCTGGAACGGTACTTTTTTTCTCTCTTGATTAAAATATCTTTTTCATCTTTCGGTTTGCGACTGAATTGTGTCTTCTAGCTTCTACACTTTTTCATTTAGTGTTGCCAATGTTCGTTCAAGGAACGTGATTCTACTCACGGCTTCTTTGTTTTCTTCTTTTTTCTTTTTTTTTTTTTTTTTTTTTTTACATCTATGATTGACTCTGTTTCCATTGTTTTTTTTCGGGCCCGTCCAAACGTCGCGTTGCCGACTGGAAAAGAACTTTCCTCGTAGAAAAGACCTCGTCCTTCTGGGGCTGGTTGTTGGGTTTTTCTCATAAGAAAATTCTCTAGGGCCGTCTTACTCATTAGGTTATAGCTTCTGGTTCTAGTCATCTTCTCAGAGATGTTTTGCTAAACACTCAGAAAGCTTTTAAACTAGTGGTTGACTGTCGCCGCCATCTTTGTGTTGTCATGGTGCTGCTTGTACTTTTATATGGGTGTGAAATTAAGGGATATAGTGATTTCAAGCTAAAGTTTCTGTATATTTTTTTAAGCAACTTTTTTTTTTTTATTTAAATCAGTTCTACACCAAACATAATTGTATATGGATAACTATTGAATATGTCCCGTTTTCAGTTCAATTATATGCACGAATGATAAATTTATGGACCATCATTTACTTCTCCACAAACAAACAAACAAAACATATATTCATCTGAATTGTGTAAATTAGTAATGATTATACAGAAATCATGGTTTTACATCATATGTGTTGATGTGTGTACGGATACCCTAATAGAAACGGGATTCGACTCCTGTTTGGGAGACACATACATGGTTTTCGTCGGTCCCAGTCTTTGTAGAAATGTTCGGTAATGTATTAGAAAATGTTCCCCACAGTGCACGGAATTGATGCTTAAAAATCTAGTATAGTGTTTATAGTATAGCAATTTTAAAACAGAGTTTTTGCCGTGAACCTATACATTGAACTGTTGCCTGATGTATTTTATATGTACCCACTAATTCGGTTTTGGCTGTATATCATAAACTCATGATAAATTGCAGACGATTTTGGAATACCTCACGATGAACGATTCAGTCCGGACTGGCGACCAGAATGTAACCTTGGTGATGGATTTCATTTTGTAAAGAAATGCACCAAATATAACGACATTATAAATCAATTTATATCGAGAACATTTACATGTAGAAGTGTATATTTAACTAGTTGTCGTTTGCTCTGTGGTTGTGAAAACGTGTTGCTAAACTTTGCAAAGTTGCTAAAACGTAGTAAAGTTGTGTAACATATTCAGTGTGTTGATTCTTCGGAAAATGTCTCGGATGCTTGATGTGTTTCATTTTCATTGGTTTGGTTTGTTTTCAAGTCCTCCCCGCCCCAGTATGGTCATCGGATTAAAATCTTTGAATCTGTTGTGTGTGGTTGTGTGGTGTTGTGTGTGTGTGGTGTGTGTCGTGTGTGGTGTGTGGTGTTGTGTGTGTGATGTGATTGTGTGTGTGTGTATGTTGTGTGTTGTGTGTGGGTGTGTGTGTGTGTGGTGTGTGTGTGTGAGTGAGTGTGTGTGTGTGTGCGTGCGTGCGTGCGTGCGTGCGGTGCTGTGTGCTTGCTTGCGTGCGTGCGTGCGTGCGTGTGCGTTGTGTGCGTGTGTGTATGTGTTGTGTGTGTGTGTGTGTTTGTTTGTGTGTGTGTGTGTAGTGTGCCCTGCGTTGCGTGCGTGTGTGTGTGGTGAAGGGCTGGGTGTGTGGGTTGTGGAGTTGAGTGATTTTGTGATGAGGTGTATAGGTAGCTGGTACTTGTTTAGTGTTTATATGGCTAATGGATTCGTATATAACTCAACAACTGTAACTTAAGAGTCCTAACTACTGTGTACTGTTATGAGGATCCAAATTCTATAGAACAGTACTACTGTTCATGTAGTGGGTCTACTAGCAAGCATGTTTAGATACGACAAAAAATGACGTATTAAGTTAACCCAATAAATCGAAGAAAAATACAACTAAACGGAATTCAAAATTTTACAGAATCACAATGTACTGAAATTACTTAGACTGTCCTCGGTGGACAATGAATTATTAAATTGAACTTTTATCAATTGATGATCGAGGAACTAACTGATTTATCAGTTCAACAGAAATATTAACATGTTTACGGTGATTTTGTTTCCACACGGGCATCGTATTGAATTTTTTTGATATATTTATGCGAATGCGATTAATCGTACCTGTACATTAAAATTGTCACTGGTCAGAATGAAAAAACGAAAAAAAAAACAAAAAAACATTGGTACATTATTCCCAAAACGAACTTAGGATCATCTCTCTCTCTCTCTCTCCCCTCTCTCTCTCTACTCTCTCTCTCTCTCTCTCAGTGTCTTTGAGTGTGTGTGTGTGTGTGTGTGGTGTGTGTTGTGTGTGTGTGTCTTGGTTTCCTGTGTGTGGTGTGTGCTTGCGGTGTGTGGGTGTGTTGTGTTTGTGCGCGCGCGCGTGTGTGTCTTTATGAATGTGTGTCTTGAGGGGAGTAGGTGTAGAGCGAGCGGTACATTAGTGTCTAAAACCCAATTAAAAGGGAAAAACTGACTGTCCATTCTTCGTCCCATGTGTTTTAAAATATGGAGGGAAAACAAAACAACTCACATAGAACTTCTTGCAGTCAGAACAGGAATGCGGCTGAGGCGCCGCAAAACTTAAATAACGAAACTCTTGCCACGCCATTGGAAACTACACTGGTTGGTTTAGAAGCACTGAGCTCTGCCGTCCCCAAGCTGTACCAGGATCCCGAAAGGAACCCACCATCCAACCAAGCCATCCAACCAGCCTCCAAACCATCCAACCAGCCAGCCAACCCACCATCCCCCACCAGCCACCATCCCAACCAAACTGGAAAAACGTCATGTCCAGATTTACTTTAGTCAACCAGTTTTGCGTCTGGAGTCAGCATCTTTTAAAAATATGGAGGAGGGTTCGAAATCGCACTGTGCATTCGCTTAGACACAAGACTCAAAGTACAGACCATGAAATGATTCCCTTACGTCCATCTTTTTACACTCTGATAAGACTTGCATCAGACATTCACGTGTTTACTCACAGGGCCATTACTATGCACTCTGGATTTTGGAAACAGTCATCAATGGCACACGTTAAATCGCACTGCATCGCGCTGTACAGTTTTCGTCAATGTACACTTCACTCATCTCTTTGTACCCAACCCCCCCCCCCCCCCCCCGCATTTGCAGCATTGCACTGTAACATGTGGTACTCACCCTGCATAACATTATACAGTATCCCCAACGCACATTCTTACTCCGCAGTACCTCAAATACTCTCAATGCACTGGCCATGGTCGTCAATGCACACATTCACTCGCTGTGGCATAGCACTTGTACCGGTATCATCAATGCAGTGTTTATTGTCACAGTACATCACTATACAAATACTTCCTAACAGTAATATGCTGAACATTCCCAGCAGTACATACCATCATGATGTTCCTGCTTCCCCATGGGTGCTTGCCTGTGCATCCATCCATCACACGGTAGAGTCAATGCACTTTTTTTTTTTATATCACCACCAGATGCATTTCTGTGCAGTCCATACATAAGACGGTATGTCAATGCACATATCACACCAGTTTCATTGCTGTGGGCAGTCCTATAATAACACTCATAGTCATGCACATATCAACACACAGATGCGTTTGCTGTGCATCCATACATAACACGGTATAGTCAATGCACATATCAACACACAGTGCATTGCTGTGTCAGTCCATACTAACACGGTATAGTCAATGCACATATCAACACCACAGTAGCATTGCTGTGCAGTCCATACATAAGACGGTATAGTCAATGCACATATCAACACACATGCATTGCTGTGCAGTCCATACATACGACGTGTACATCACATGCACATATCAACACACAGTGCATTTGCTGTGCAGTCCAGTTCATAACACGGTGGTAGTCAATCCACATATCAACCAACAGTGCTATTGCTGTGCATCCATACATAACTACGGCATAGTCAATGCACATATCAACACACAGTGCATTGCTGTGCACTCCATACATAAGGACACGGCATAGTCAATGCACATCAACACACAGTGCATTGCTGTGCATTCATACATAACACCGTATAGTCACTGCACATATCAACACACAGTGCATCGCTGTACAGTCCATACATAAGACGGTATAGGCAAATGCACGTATCAACCACAGTGCAATATTGCTGTTGCACTCCTACATAAGACGGTATAGTCCAATGCACATAATCAAATGGCATTGCTGTGCATCCATACATAGACGTATAGTCAATGCACATATCAACACCACAGTGCATTGCTGGGCAGTACCATACATAAGACGATATAGTCAATGCCACATATCAACATACAGTGCTTTGCTGTGCAGCTCCATACATAAGACGGTATAGTCAATGCAGCATATCAACATACAGTGCATTGCTGTGGCAATACGTGTATAGTCCCCATGCACATCCAAACCTACAGTGCATTGCTGTGGCAATAAGACGGTATAGTCAATGCACATATCAACATATAGTGCTTTGCTGTGCATCCATACATAAGACGGTATAGTCAATGCACTAACACACAGCGCAATGATTCATTGCATAATACACCATGCAAGCTAAAAAAAAAAAGAAAAAAGAAAAAAAAAGACGAGTGCAGAGTCCCTGATTATACAATATCACACGACAGTACAACCTGCGCTCTATTTATACACAATCCATTCACTGTACCTTAATGCGCTGGGTTCCTCATAAGCGCACCAGTGGTACGTCGGTCGGTGCATTGTCAGTTGTTCCAATGTTCACTCTGAATGTTACTTTTAAACCAACATGTACATGTAATGTTGTTGACTTGCTGTAAACCAACTTTTTTTTTGTTGACAATGCATTACGTTCTGTATCGATATCTTGTCTTGTATACAAAGTAAGACATAATATAATACAAAAGACCTTATTTCAATACTGTACAATGGATCATAATTCCCACACGGTCACATTGTTGATGAATGTTACGTCTATATGAAGCTTTGAACTGACCTGACGACTGTCATGCACCCCCCCCCCCCCCCCCATCCCCCCCACACACCCACCACATAATACACACCTACTTGTTCTTCTTCATTCCTTCCTCCCTCCTCCCTGGGAAAAACTGCTGCCTGTCTGAAAACGATTCCAGTCTGGATGTGGGAATTTCTGCTCGTTAAGTGCAATTCACACAGTAGTAGCGTGCCCCGTGTTCCGATGTGAGAACCACCATGGAGTAAGCGATCCACACCTGGAAGGATCACTGAAAGGAAAATTTACATGACGCAGGGAACAGCAAACAGTAGACAACAAACAAGTAGGATAACTCTTGCTCTCAGTATTACTAACTCGCAAGCTCATAACTTTCAAACGAATGCTGCTCACGAATGAATAATGAAACAACAGGGTAAATCTTATTCCCATGATTAAAACTATCACAAGCTCATAGTTTAAAAAAAAAAAAAAAAAAAAAAAAAAAAAAAGAATTGCTGCAATTATTTTGGGTTTCGAGCATAAGACTTTGTAATCAGGGGAACAAGAGTTACCCTACTTGTTTGTTATTTTCTGGGAGATCACATTCTGCATACGCTTTTGTCATGGAATGACTTTACACACCTCCTCGTTTCTTCATGTGAAGAAAAAAAAATGAAATGGGGAAACACACACACACACACACACACACACACACACACACAACACACACACACCACGCACGCACGCACAGAGTGAACAAAAATTAAGACTTCATATGTGCATGACGTTGAAAGACAGCTAGCATCTTTGTTGACAACTGTATGATACGAGGAAAAGCGAGTGACTAAACACTTTGCAGTGTAAATGCTTCCTGTGTTCATACTGTCATACCTTCACCGTTTCCCAAAGCAAAAAAAATAAAAACCCAGCTTGGACAGTCATCCAGTGAGTAGGAACAGGAGAGAGAGAGAGAGAGAAGAGGGTAAGACCCGCTGACACAGCGAATGATCCGTTTGACAGCGGGAAAAGACTGCAAAATCGGGACTCTCTTTAAAGGCCATGTAAGACCGTGTGGTGAAAGTCAGGCTGTGTCTGGAGTTGTACTGTTTTCGCCTGTCAACGAAACGGCGACGAGTGGGGCTGCAGGATGCCCACAGCAGTACGCTAGGTGGTGGCGCCTTTTGCTTGTGGTCTCTGTAGTTGCACAGCCTAATACACCCACAGGCGCGCTTCCAGGTAGGTTCTGCTGTGTCGCATCTGGTGGTCACACAATGGCATTTGCCAGGGAGCAGTTATGTCCCTTGACTTCCTTATGGAATGCGTATGCGTCCCACACCATACGTGAACATAGGGCAGTTTTCCATGGGTAGTGCAGAATTCCTCTGGGCTGGTTGTTTCGGCAGGTGAGCACAGTGCTTCTCTGGGTCCCACTGACTCCTTTGTATGGTTTTTTTTTCTGTCCAGGCCTTGTTCTTCTTCAATACAGAACCAAAAGAAATGATTGATGCGTTCTCTTGATGCTGGATGTCATTTTTTTTTTGTAGAGGTGAATAGGTTGGACCCCTCTGACCAGGAATGTTAAGCAGAGCAGCACTGTTCTCGAAACGAAATGTTTCATGGAATTCCTGTTGCACTGAATTCCTGTCTGGCCAGCCTCTGATCTTACTAAGTCTATGACATTTTGTGCATTTAGGTAGCAATGGCTCATTCTAATAATGAATATGATGATGATGGTGGTGATGATGATGATGATGATAATGATGATGATGATGATAATGAAGATGATGATGATGATGATGATGATGATGATGATGATGATGATGATGATTTACAACGACGACGACGACGACGACGATGACGACGACGACGACGACGATGATGATGATGATGAGATGATGATCTCGTCATATCATAGTTGACTTCGTCTCTGTCTTGGAGTAGTTCGTACCACCCCTGTGTACAGCCTGTATGCAGAGGCAGGTAAACCTCATTATCCAACCACATGCTGAAAATATCATTGAATTACTATCTTAGACTGTTCTCTGAACCAGAAAAACCCTGCCTTTGACTGTGTTTTTAATCCTCATTTTCAAAGTATATTTGAAAAGAGATCCCATTCTGCATTCCTCTGTTCGGACTTCATGTGCGGCTTCTCCAAATTTCTAGATAAGCATCCACGGACCTTTCCACACCAGAAAAATCTACTTTGATCTGCTTTTTTTTGTGCAAAAGTCCACCAGTTCTCCGGCACACAAGGCATCGTTTGCTGACCTCTGTACAAAATTCCCGTCCTTTCAGAAAATATTTACTGATGCTCCAAAGTCCGCGAAGATGGTGTGACTTGTGCGGCTTATTGCCCTGGTTGCCCCTTCTCAAATATTGTCAAAACATATTCCCTCAGATACTTCTGTGTGATGTCTGAACTTACAGCCTTGGTTCTAGCACTGAACATGATCTCGCAATCTATACACAAGTACATTCTAATTTGTCTGAATCGCTGTCAGCTTTGTGGGCCATAGCTGACCGTAACCTCCATCATCCTGAACTTCTAAACTCTTCGTAACTTTTTACCTCTTTGAAAGTGAAAGGTTAGAGCATTTATCTTGCTTGGGTTTCCCGGTCATGTTGGCATTCAGGGAAATGAAATGGCTTACCGTTTGGCCAAGAATGCTACAACGAAGACACTGCCCAACATATCTATCTCCGGCTCACATTTGAAACCGAAAGTTAATGATTATATCAGAGACCTCTGGCGGACGACTGGGATATACAGACGGATAACAAACTTTTGCAGATCCGACCAAACCTACAAGAGTTCCTCTCATCTACCTTTGGTGGTCGCAAAGAGGAGACGCTTTTATGCCGGCTGCCCACTGGCCCATTAGTTTTTTTAACCCATTCGTGCCCTTTAAAGAGGGAAGAAGGTCTTTGATGCCTTCCATGCCACGCGCCACTCACAATGAAAGGTATTCTTTTGAGTGTGTTGGATTTTACATGATGTGAGACATAAACATTGTGTGTTTTACAGCAGACTCCATGACAACACTGGTTCAGAGGTATGTTCCCCCTGGTGTGATTTTGTTTTTGATTTCTGAGAGATATTAAGATTTTTGAACTGATCTGGGATTTTAAAGTAGAAAGATTCTTAACCAAATCTCTGGTGCGTTTTGGAAGGTGTATTTAAAGGGCGGTGGGACTTGCTAGTTGACTTCAAAATGTTGACTGCCCTGATATGGCCTTCTGCAGTCGGCTGGGCTACAAGCCAACATTTCCGGACCTTACCTTCGTCCCATGCGAATGATTTTGTTTTGCAGTAGCTCCCACATACACGTTTACTGGAGCTATTCATTTGTTTTCTATCTTACTTCAGGCAATATGCGCTAGAAAGAAAATGAGTCCAACGTTTCAGTGTATCAAGGAAACAAGGCTTATTTTGGTCATCTAAAGTTGTCTGGTGCTACAGTGAGCACTTCATGTTGGTGACACTTTAGCAGAGAGTTACTTGCCTTTTACATGTCTTTTTATACCCGTGATTGACGAATTTTGAATATTTCGTGTAAAATCGTTTTAAAGATGAATGCCACAGAACCTATAATATCATAATATATGCATCATTGAAGTCACAAAAAAAAAATGTTTTAGTCATTACAACTATGTTAGATTGAAAAGACCATGTTTTTTTCTGGCAGGATATTTTGCAGAATTGATGTTGGTGCCATTTTCGAATCTCCGCCTGTCAAACCTTACATATATTTTTTTTATTTGGCACAAAATGTGAGGGTTATTGATAGTCCAAAAACGCACTTTAAAAATAAAGTCTTTACGTTCTCATCTCGTAGATCGCATGCTTAGATTATTGGTCTGCACAAGCTTGCGACTGTAGAGAAACTAGTGACGATGTGACGATTCCGACTTCACTTGAACAGCCACCTACTTCGTATCATTTCAGTTGTTTACGTTTTTTAAGTTCAGTGTTTCATTCTTTCAGTTCAGTCCATGGTAACAACTGAAGAAGCTTTGAATAAAGCGAAATGTATTTTGCACTTACACTGGGTGTTTGTAGGTTTTTTTAAAAAAACATTCTACTTCGTATCACTCTTTGTCATGACAAGGGATTTTGGCTCAACTATCATTGTTCAAAATTAAGATATTTACCATTTTCAATTCATCTCTATGATTAACACATTGAAATTGTCTAAAATCATCATTCGGCAGCAGCTGTAGCAGAATATGTTCTGACCCAAAGGGGGTAATGGGATCTAAACCTGGTTTGATAGCCAGGGGAGGAGGAAAGAAGTTGTGCTCTGCACTAATTTTTATATAAATACAAATGTCTCTGGTCAAACGTAGCTTCGTGTAATCATTTTTTTTTACATGAAAAATGTCCAATGCCTGTTATTCATACATAAAAACAACATTTATTGCGCTTTTGTAATATTATGGTGGTGTGTGGTAATGCATAGAAATCCGTTGAAATGGGTTGTGTTCCGTGATTCATATTGAGGAAAATCCGATACAACAAAATTGTCAAAGGCGACCATACTTCAGTTAATTTCTGGTCTTCTGAAATTTCCATCAAAAGTAAATATGTTCCAAATATTTGAACAGGTCGCGAGCCAGCCAACGTGCAAGCTGCAACTAAAAAAAAAAAAAAAAAAAAAAAAAAAGAAAGAAAAGGCAGTTTCCAGCCTCGTTGGACATACTTAACGTTCAGCAACCATGTTGCTGTTTTATGGTTAGTTTCTGTATAAAGCGCTGCTAATCCACAGCACCTGTGCAACTGTTTTTATGGTTCGATTTCTTCTGCTCTGTATAAAGCGCTGTTAGCCTGATAGGTCATGTTCCTGGAGCTCCGAAAACTGAAAAGAACAGACTCCTATCGGTTACCTTGACCTTTTTTTCCTTGACTGACTGGTCCATTGGTTTCCTGAAGTTACCGTCATCTGTCTTCGCCTGCATTCTTTACCACTCCACACTATCACAATCAAAACATTACTTCAGGCTGGCTAGCTGTCCCACAAAACGGCAGAGTCACTGTTGGTAAGTGTGACCACTAAGGCAGATTATCTTTCTTGCAGATTTCCAAACATCATCAGTAACATGCATTATGTTATCATGCTGATAGCCAGTACCCAGTGGCAAAAGAGAGTTGTGCATATACTGGAGTCATGGATGTTCCCTGCTAGTCTTCCTGACCTCCATTTTCTGGTGTCAACGACCAGCCATCATAGAGCCCAGGCAGCCCTTTGAAAGTAAATAGTCTGTACAATCTTCTGACATCACACCTTTGAGTGAGGTTGATGGACAGCAAACGCACTCGGTTGTCTCAACAGAGCGACTACGGTGAGTAACAGTCAGCAGGGTCTGGGCAGCAAGAGGCGAACACTGGGCTACGTTAGTTCTTCAGTTTTGCTTCCTGTTTTTTTTTTTTTTTTTTTTTTTTTTTTTTCCATTAAGTATCTACAACAAAGGTGAGTACATTGAATTTCCACAAAATCGTGTCAATCTATGTATGTTCCTTCATCATCATCTCTAATTCATCCCACATTCACTTTTGCATAGCAGTCCGGAGCACAAGCACTCTCGAGTGCAACACACTCATGGGAAATTGTCATCACGAGTGTTACAAGCCTATCCATTTCAGTTTTCATCATTTGTTGATTCAGATCAATGTATATGGCGTTTTTCTTGAGACGTTTCACGTGACATTAGTTTGCCAAATGACATATACGCAGAACGAGTAGTAATTCCGGAGATCTTTTTTCTCAATCAAAGAATGGTGCTGAGATAGTGCAAGAAGCGTCCAGGTACATTTGTGAATGTTCGTAGATTTTTGATGGCTAGAATACTTCGTGGTTCCGATCCCTCCAGGTGGTTTTCATGCATGTTGACAAGGCTGTGCGACATGTGATTGGTAGAGCATGTTGACAGGCTGTGCGACATCATGATTGTAGAGCATGTTGACAGGCTGTGCGACATCATGATTGGTAGAGCATGTTGACAGGCTGTGCGACATCATGATTGTAGAGTAATTTTGACAGGCTGTGCGAAATCATGATTGTAGAGCATGTTGACAGGCTGTGCGACATCATGATTGTAGAGCATGTGACAGGCTTGTGCGACATCATGATTGTAGAGTATTTTGACAGGCTGTGCGACATCATGATTGTAGAGCCATGTTGACAGCTGTGCGACATCATGATTTGTAGAGCTTGTTGACAGGCTGGTGCAACATGATTGTAGAAGTATTTTGACAGGCTGTGCGACAATTCATGATTGTAGAGTATTTTGACAGGCTGATTGCGACATCATGATTGTAGAGCATGTTGACAGGCTGTGCGACATCATGATTGTAGATAATTTGTGACAGGCTGTGCGACATCATGATTGTAGAGCGTGTTTGACAGGCTGTGCAACATCATGATTGTAGAGCATGTTGACAGGCTGTGCGACATCATGATTGTAGAGTATTTTGAACAGGCTGTGCGACATCATGATTGTAGAGCGTGTTGACAGGCTGTGCAACATCATGATTGTAGCGTATTTTGACAGGCTGTGCGACATCATAATTGTAGAAACATTTTAGAATACTCAAAGTCTGTTCATTAATTCTGCTGCGCCACGTTTCTTGAACTCTTCGATGTTACCGAATAATACCAATGGGGTTTGGGGTCAGAATGACAGTAAAATAATACGAGGTAAATAGGTACGAAACAATGCGATTGAAAGCGTGATCAAAGAAGGTAAAGGCAGGTCTCTGCGTCGGAGCTGTTGTCAAGGGTCATAGGAAGTCGATTCAGGTAACCAATTATCTGGCGGCACAAAGACTGACAATAGGAGCACCAGCTTTTCAATCTGTTCTTTCTTCAGGATCGATTCAGCAGGAGAATTCGAAATCATTTGACCAGTTGATCTTTTCGTCAGATCCTGTGCTCCTTACACAGGCCAACACAAAAAAAAACAGGAGTTGGATATTGACGCACCTAATGATAAAATCATTCTGGGTGTGTGTTGTGACAAGACACTGAAAGAAAATTAAACTAACGTTGTCGCTGTCCAATACAGCTGTTACTTGACCAATAGTAAGAAAGACGGTGGCAGCGAACTCTACCTAAAGATCCCTTCTCTCCTTTCAACCCTTACGAAACCATGTATTTGAAATCCACGTATCACAAGATGTCGAATGGAATCAAAATAGCGTATTGGATCCATCATCTGAAGAAAGTGAACATTCTTTGGATTGTCTCGCTTCTCTACTAAAGGTTGAATGTCAATGTAGAGGGCTGATAAGCAGAAGTTTAAAAGGTAGGAACAAATATTGCAGGGCGACATGCATCAATCCAGAAACAGGAACAACCAGCCAATGCCAACAGTCCACACAATCCAATGGAACC
>JADBJO010033808.1:0-14183 GCA_016801955.1 Conus betulinus
GGACAGCCCCGCCCGCAGCCCCAGCAACGGCAATCCACAGTCAGTGTCAAGTCCGTCAAGAGGGCAACCCACCTGAGGGAGACACTGCACTGCTGCTGAGTCACTTCGGTGGTGTTCAGTGGCGCCTGTTTCTGATCTAACATACGCAGGACATCACCTACTAAGCCCCCCTACTGACGGGAGAGATATCGATACTGAGGTCACCATGAGAGCAGGGCATGAAGGGCCAATTGAGACTTTTTAAAAATTATTTTTATGCTGATTGATGAGAATGAGGATGATTAGAGATGATGCTAAGGATTTTCATTTGGACTGAGACTACATGACAGGGCTGTACTCTACGCTTCCTTTCATAATATATCCCCGGCGTCAACCAGGCCCGAGAGATACAGGCACCTGCAGTGTTGGCCAGGAAATTTGAGCAACACTCTCAGAAACGCACATCCATTAAGTGGATGAAACTCGACTGTGTGGTCCCAGTCATCCCAACTGAGTCCGCAGCAAAGTCAACTCTGGGTAGGAGCGGTCGGGGTCGGGGCAGAAAAAAAAAAAACCATGACTCTGATGGATGGAATTCGAACCCACGACCTCCCAGCCGGGAGTGCGCGACGACGCTAACCACTTTGCCACGGCGGCTGGTGTTACGTGACCAATTTTGTGTACGGTTACCTTTCACTATTTGGCCGGCAACTTCTCCTGGCAGTACAACTTCAGCTTCTTTGGCATATCCGTCTGGACTTGACGGGTTGCTCCCATGTGTGGGGTCTTCGGTGCTCCGCAAATGAAAACTCACGTCCGAGGACTCAGTGACTGCGGTGAGGGTTCCGGATGTGGACCAAGATGGTGTTGGTCTCCAGATGAACCTCTCCCTCCTTCAGGCTGATTTGGTCTGATATCTTCTCCACAGCTTTAAGCATTCTATAAAAAAAAAAAAGCAAATGATTTATAACAAACTATCCTCTCTATCTCCAAGACTGAATACCGTCACTTCCAAAGCCTCAAACGCCTTCTACTGACAATACACCATACCTCTAATGGTATAGGGCATCATCAAACCTTATTATTGAGCTATCTTTCTGATCACAGAAAACATCATTAAAAACCTAACCCAAACCTTTGACCTCTCTTGAGCATCCATGGGAACGCTATCAAAATCGTGTCTGTTGACCTGTCTCCCTAATCATATAAAGCAAACCCAAGCCCAGTCCTGTTTCCGATTTAGCGTCCTTTGAAAGAAATCTTGAAAATATATATCTTCTGTTTCCATAATCATAGAAAACATTATCCAATCATAAGAGCGACTAGTCCATGTAACACACACACACACACACACACACACACACACACACCCACACACACACACACACGCACGCACGCACGCACGCACACACACACACACACACACACACACACACACACACACACACACAAATATATATATATATATATATATATATATATACATGCGTGTGTGTGTGTGTGTGTGTGTGTGTGTGTGTGTGTGTGTGTGTGTGTGTGTAAAACCGTCATCATACTATTACATTTGAACTATCTCCTTAATCATAGAAATCATCATCAGATCATTACATTTGACCGATCTCCTTATAACCGAAAACATAATCAAACCACAATAATTTAACAATCACCATGAAGCTGTAAGAAATGGGAGAGGCGGTGTTTTCATCAAGTTCCCAGATGGCAGTTTCATCAGCAAGTCTGTAGCCACCGGTAGCTTCTCAACTAACTACAGAGCAGAAGCATGTGCCCTCCTCACTGCTGTACAGATACTAAATGAAAGGGACATCTTACCAACCCACACGGTGTTCCTTACAGATTGTCGAGCCGTCCTTCAAAGTCTCCAGAGGAGAGAGAGAGAGAGAGAGAGAGAGAGAGAGAGAGAGAGAGAGAGAGAGAAGGCGGGCAGCCAACAAGACCAAATAACCCATGCTGTATCCTACAGGCAAGCGAAGACCATCATCCGCAGCCATTTCAGAACAGCATGGAGAGAAAGACTACAGGTGGAGGTAGAGAAGGATGACATTCACCATCTTGAGCGTGCCCAACAAGTCGCCATCTTCAGACTAAGAACTGGACACTGTCAGTTGCTCTCCCACCTCTATCGCCTGAACATATCGCACACAGATGAGTGCCCATGTGTACTGGCCCACAAAAACCCATCCCACATACTTCAGTCCTGTCCCACGTTCGACAACCTGCGGCGTGAGTTCTGGCCCGGTGCAGTGGAACTCCCAAGAAAAGCTGTGGGGAACGGCGGACTCACTCCGACGGACCGCTGACGTTGCCCAAGCTACCGGGCTTTCTATCTGACCAGCATGACCAGGGAACGCAGATGAAGAAGAAGAACAATCACCATAGTATCAGAAAACACCCATAACAGTTACATTGTTGTCCTGATTATAGGAAGCACTATCAACTATAACTATTTATTTACCTGTTGCCATGCCAGTTGATGTATTTCCCTGATGACAGAAAACATTAACAAACCATAGACTTTGACCTGTCTCCCTAATTATTAAAAACATCATCAAACTACAACATTCGACCTGTCTCTAATCAGTCAGTTGTTTCTGAAATTCTCCAGTAATCGCAGAAAATACCTTAACCAACCTCTAAATTCTGTACTGTCTGAATCGTAGTAACAAAAAAAAAAAAAAAAAAATCAAAACTTCACAACTGAACCGTGCCCCTTAGCATATAAACTCAAAACAGAATTTTGACTAGTGTCCCATGTCAAAGAAAACATCGTTAAGCCCTAAGTCTCATTAATAACCTTCTCTCCTACTTGTAGATACATTATAAGCAGAAACGCTAACCCTAACACCTCACCTGTTTGTCGTGTTTGCCTTTTGCGTTGGACTGTTCTAACACTGTCTGGTTCAGACTTGAGACAAAGTCCACAATCTCCAGCACGTCCTTTGCCGTCTGGAAATAACAGTATAAGCGTTATATACTTAAAGAAGTTAATCTACAAAAAGAGACTAAGAAATCAATCGCAAGGTAAGTTCCGTCTCAAAGCAAACGGTAAACCGCTTACCAGCACAATCTATTTGCGAAGGTTGGAGAGAGAGCGGTAGTGCCAAACACAGGAATCGTGATGAATTGGGACGTTCATAGTTCAGGCCAGAGGATGGCACTGCTTTTCTTTAAACTTATAAATAGTTGCAACAGCACAAAAAGTAAACAAACATAAAACATAATTGATTAATTGATTTTTCGGTGGCATTTCGAATAAAATTAAAGTTCATAACTATTAGGAATTTATACGGACTTCATGGATTGCTGTTCTCTGATGATACCCTTGAAGGAAAATTCCGCGGCTAGGCCAGAAGGGCCATCTGCGTAGAACTTGTTGCAAGAGAATGAACAGGTGAACAAGAAACTCAGAAACGATTAGGGAGAGGAAGGCTCTCACAGAGAAGTACTAGCAGAGGCCTGTGTGTGTGTGTGTGTGTGTGTGTGTGTGTGTGTGTGTGTGTGTGTGTGTGTGTGTGTGTGTGTGTGTGTGTGTGTGAATTGTAACGTAAGTACTCTCAATAATAATAGAAATACTCTCAGTATCAACTGACATGCCCACATCCACTTAAACTGATCATTATTCGTTAATGTATTCCATAGGACGGCGTCATTAAACTTTGATTTAAAAAGAAAAGTCCAACAATCAAATTAGGTATGGTTGGTTGGTGTACACAAAATAGTGTCCGTTAACACCAGCACCCAAGCGCAAATCATGTATAATCTACAACCGTGATAAGTAGCAGAGGCTTATGATTTAGTGAGAAGAAAAACGAAGACAAATTATTTTGTTGTTGTTGTTTGTTTATTATTATTATTATTATTATTATTATTATTATTATTGTTGTTGTTGTTGTTGTTGTTATTATTATTTTTTTATTATTATTATTATTATTATTATTATTATTGTTGTTGTGTGTTGTTGTTGTGGTGGTGGTGGTGGTGGTGGTGGTGGTTATCATCATCATCATTATTATTATTATCATTGTTATTATTATTACTATCATTACTAGTATTACTAGTATTTTTTATTATTATCATCGTCGTATTATATCATCATTATCATCACTACTGTTTTTACTATGATTGTCATTTAGCCATGTTTTCTGTTCAAACTAACCTCTCGAGTGATGTTGAGGCTGGAAGCACGGTACACTATCTCAGCCGTCAGCGCCACGTCCTCTGCCGATGTCTGTTCTGGTTGCTTCGTCAGTGTAGATTTGGTTTCGGTCACGATCTCCTGAGTCACGTTGCCCTTCACACGCCATGAACAAGTACACTTGATCAGTGTCACGAAATACGTCATTGTAAATACACGTCGGTAGTCTAAAACTCTAGTAGCCGGAGTAAGGATGGGGGGGGGGGAGGGGTGGGGGCTAAAACGGGTGGGTGGGTGGGTGGGTGGTGGGTGGAGTCAAATGGATGGATGGATGGAAAGAGGAAAAGAATATAGCCCAGGCATGGACACAGGAGAAAAAAAACAAAAAACAAAAACAAACAATGTAGCAAACGATGTTCAACTTCAAGGCATTTTTCCCATCGTTAGTCATCATATCGGGCTTAAAGATTAATCCGGTTTTAGGTACACATAGATCTGAGCTATCGATGATTTATTATCACTAAACTTAACTAAGCTTCTCAATGTGATTAAATCAGATCAGGGTGAGGAAGAGATCAGCAAATGTTAGAGGACGATAGAATGTAGGACCGAAAAACAGCACCATGTATCACTGCTGTTCATAGGCCTAATGATGTTTGTCTGACCACACACAGTTCAGTACACTTCCAATTAGTAGGCATTACAATAATACCATGGCCGGTACCACGACTAATCCTGAACACTTTTAGACTGCGTACTCAGACTTGATAAATGCAATCTCAAATCTGCATAAATCCTACTTCCCATCGTTATTTCAAGTGTCCTGATACGCAGTCTCACCATCTTGGACCGAGTTCTGAATAGTTTACGACCGTGATCAGCACATAAATCATGATTTTTTTTTTTGAGAAGTGACACTGTAAACGGGACGTGAGGCTGAACGATTCAAACCAAAGTTAGACCGGCAATTTTTTACGTTTTTAAACATTTATTGTTGTTTTTGTTGTTTGTTTGGTTGTTTGTTTGTTTTGTTGTTGTTGTTGTTGTTTTTTCATTTTGTTTTTCTTGAAACATCAGCATGTTACGGCTAAGAACAATCAAACTTATGCATCTAGACACCTCAGCAGACTTAACGCTAACTCCATTAATTTTCACGTAAATGTTGGCTTTGATCTCTCGTTGAGATAATGTTAACTCTTAATGATTCACAAATCAATACTCAATGACCATCGCAACGTCCCAGAACAAAAACCTGCCCTTCTTAAACACTTTCAGTTTCAATGCTTACACTTTCCCTCTCCCATTCTCTCAATTATTTACAATCAGCCGAAACACAGGGCGACACAATCAATCTTTTATCATGGATTTTAATACTATATTCGAGAATGATTATGTAGCACGGCCCACTAGACTACATGAAGCTTTTTTTTTTTTTTTTAAAGATCGGGTACGATCACATGTTATAGCCTGACAAAATTGTCTGAAATCAAAAGAAAAACCATTTTTGGAAGCTGCTGAGTCTATGTGCTTTATTCAGGTAATTTAAAGAGATCTTCTGAATCATTACGCAGTTTACGCATGCACCATTTTTATAAATAAATGTCACGTTAGACTTGGCTCACACAAAGAATAACCACACATTTTACGCCCAAAATGAGGAGATAAGTGGTTGCTTGTCCTCCGTTTTCATTGTCCTAAATGTTGTTTCCTTTTCGCCTGAAGGAGACCAAAGAGGTTGAAATGCATTGTTTTTGTCCTCTGATCAGTTTGTCTGTTGATCCTTTCTTTCAATTAAAAAAAAAAAGGCCGACAATAATGATACTCTGAGAAGCCGAACTGTTTGTAAAACGCCATAGACAAAGTTCTAAAAATCCGAGGGAAGTATCGGGTGAAATATGAATGATTTTATTTCAGATTAAGGCACGAGCACTTGTTTATCGTGAATTGCCGGAATATGGCCAGCTGCACCTGCTGAATCAGCTAAGCACCTGACATAATACCTTGACATTCCATTTTCTCTCCTAATTTCTATACATCTCGTCTGTCCTGAAAGGACAGTGTGAAAGTGAACGAATTTGATGAGAGTACGTTCATACCTTTATTAGTTCTCTTTGACTTACAGTGGATGGGAGGGGACTGCATCTAATTCATGCCGCCATGTGTACTGAGGTCTAATGTTTAACGGAGAGACACATCTTTGGTGATAACCATCCACATTTTAAGGCGAAAACTTACGATTGGGCTGGGTATTTAACATCACTTATTTCAATTTTTTCAAGAAAAGATAACTCATAATGCTATTTTGATAGCTATCTTCTCAGTTGTAGAACTTATCAGGAAATTGTCTTGTTGACTTGAGCTTAAATGTTGCATGGGGAAAAAAAATGGGGTGACTCAATAATCTGTTTGACCGCTGCTATCATCAGGAGAGAGAATACTGTACTGTCCTTGCGCTTACTCCGGGTAGCCACCCACTTCTTCTAGCGGCAGCTTTGTAGGGCACTGGTTCAGAGTAGCATTACACTTGTCAGTGGCAGTTCAAGTTATTTTGAAGTGAGCAGTTTTGTCTTTCCTCTTGTTTTGAATGATCTGCTATCTTTGGACACACAGGTAAAACATCCGACGAAGTAAACTTTTACCAAAAAAAAATCTGTCCACATAAAAACTACTACTCCCCCCCCCCCCCCCCCCCCCCATCCTCTATCGTGGAAAATGCTGAACTGAATTTAAATTCAGTCAAAGCAACTGATATAGTCATTCAAAGCAGGTCAGGAAGAGTGACTGGGGGAACATTGAGGCAAGTGGATGGACAGGAGGGAGCTCCCTTTTCTTTGGATTTTCTTTTTGGTTAGGTATCCTAACGACAGAGGGTGTCGGTCACGCCAAGTAGGAAAAAAAGTGCTTGTTTGGACCTGTACGTTTTCTCAGTCTCTTTCAGTGTGAAAATGTTTTTTTCTTCTGTGTGGTAATGTCTACTGTTCTGGAGTAGGATTGTGCATGCCTCTACACCTCTGTATAGCACGAATCCGTAGACATCACCATGGAAACATTATTGAAATCAATGTAGAGTTTTGGACTGTGCATAAAATGGATGGAACCGTGTCATCTGTTACGACTCATACAGCTCTTTGTATACATGTTAAACAAAGGGCAAGAACAAAACAGTGGTTTCCACAGCTCAGCAAAATGTACTAACACCATCATTTATACTATAGCAATAACGATTATAATTATGACCAAAAAAAGATCTTGAATGATTTCAAAGTAGTACCATTAATTCCCAGTGTGTTGACTGTGACGAGTCCATAAGCAAAGTCAGATGAGGAGTTACGACTCTTTATATTTTAACTAAACTTAAGACACAAAGGAGTGTACAGAATAGAAGGCACAGAATTCTGTACCAGTATTGAACAGTCTTTTGACTGTGACATATGCGTATAGACAGAAACTAGTCTAAGAACAGTTTGTCGTGTAACAACCAACTTGAAAAAGTAACACTTGAAAAAACACCGGAGATGTAATGTCGTCTACAAAAAGCTTAAAACATTGTGATGATCACTGGTTATATAAACTATTTGTCAGCTTTGGCATTAACTGAATCTACTTTTTGCTCAAACAATGACATGCAATAGAATGAAATCTGTGATTACAAAGACTGAATTATCACATGTTAATTTATGGATCCAATACACTTTTACAGCAATCTACTCGTATGAAACGCCTGAAATATGCATAGATTTTACACATTGTGAGACATATTTTATTTTCAATGACTACATGAATGATGTTTTAAAGATTTACTTTTATCACTTTCATTTAGCCAACTTGACGACGTATACTCAAAAGCTCTACAGAATATGGACGTTTCTTAGAAAGCTAAAACCTTCTGAATCATTGCAATAAATTTCCTAAAGGTTCCGGATCTGTTAGTAACAATTTGCACACATCAAGCTATAATTCGTGGTCATGCAGAATTTCTATAATATTCTATGCCTTTTGACTGGCTGGACATCTAAGGTCTTGGACGTCCCTGAATACTGAACGCCTTTTCAATGGTTAAAGGGATATACCCTGATTCTCTGCATTTCGCTGTAATATTCAGAAAATAACAGGGAAGGAGGACGGAGGAGGCTAGTCTATAAAGGTTTGTTACAGCTGAAGGACACGTCTTCATTTCTGGACCGTTCTAACGGTCGTGTGGCAACTGAATTCTGAATACGCTAAGACTTAGGACTTTGAACCTATGACCGGGATCATTCTTCCCTGTGTGGATATGATTTTATGATGGATTAGCGCCAGCTTTGGCCATTCACATTTTAACAGACATCTATCTCCAACTTCACATTCACAGGTCACTACAAATCATTACTCACCTGTGCGAGTCTTTTCAAGTCTTTGGTTTTCCTGGATTCAGGAGGTGGCTTGCTTGAACCTGCCGATGAACGTGGCTCAGTAACACACAGTGCGATATACCCAGTACAGAATTAAACAACAGCACCTCAAGATCATTTTGATCCAACACAAATTTACTGTTAACATGCAGAGTCCCCTATAGGGAATTGCAACGTGGGGAAAATGGGGGATAGGGATAGATATCCCCGGAGGGGAGGGGCGGGGGTCACAAAGTTTCCCGGCCGAGTCCAAAGGCAAAGCCTCTATCAGCGGCAATGCCTCAATAAACTGAAGAATGTTTAAACATGAAAATGACTCTGACGTCGGGATGGGAATAGAGGTGCGATCGCGGAGGGAACTGAGGTGCCAAATACTGGGGTCTTGCCCTGATAAAATCTTTAGGTATCCAGTCCTCTTTCTGGCAAGGCTTCAAACTTTACAGAGTAAACAGCTCATATACTTCCTTACCTCTTCCATACTCATGAACAAGAAGCGATTCTAGTATTTCACACTCTCTGGTATTACCAGTTCCGTGGGGCGTTTGGTGGGGTTGCTCATTTTGATAATACTAGTATTGAAACAATCGTTTCGTTCTTGGATAATTTAACAAACAGACAAGCGAACAACGAGAACGCATATCTAATTCAATCCAAAGCAAACTTGATTTTTTTTTTTTTTTTTTCATTTTTTCAAGTTCATGTGGTATCTTCCAATATTAACGACTTATAGGCAACTCTAACAATTGTCATAGCATGATCTGACCCGGTAAAATACAATAAGAATTCCAGGGCTAGGAGCCGTTTTTTAGTTTATCTTGAGAATGTGCATAAAAGAAAAAGTCATCGTCCTCCCCTGCTTTTTTTTGTTTGTTTGTTTGTTTTTGTTTTTACTTACATTTCCCTTCCCCTCACATCACCCCTTCCCAAGCAAGGAAGGCGCTCAACACTAAAGCAATCAAAGCGAAATGAAGTTTTGTTGTCCTATTTGTTTGTATCTTGCCTGAAGAAGACGTAGGAGGTCGAAACGCGTCGTGTTTTTATCTTGTGACTCGTTTGTCCACGTTTCTCTTGCCGATTCGCTAACATTTATTTAAGATTTGTTTAGATTTCCGCCTGCAGTCGTCTCCCTTTGCAACCAACTCTTTGGTTTCTATTACCTGGAGCAACGTTCAGACAATTGGCCAGAATTTGTCCAAAAGTTTTTGTCACCACTTTTTTTTTTACGTCATTTCATCGCTTCACTGCTCATCTGCTCTTTCAACAACACCATTTTAATAGTGTCTGCAATGATTTCAAAACTATTTTATTCATATTTCATTCAACCAAACTCTGATATGACAAAACGGGTGTGCTGGTAACTGTGACTACTGTTATTAACACCGTTCGACATCTCTGTAAGTTACAGAACAAAAACAAGAGTTTGATACCGCAAAGTTACACTCGGTTTGTTGCCGTATGTGGAATGCCTTCTCTCCTTTCAGCACTTGGACTTTACAAATTAAACCAAGTTACGATTGATCCACTCGGCTTGATTGTCTCTTTCGTTAGGCGCAGTTTTTTTTTGGTTTTTTTTTTTTTTGTTTTTTTGTTTTGTTTTTTTTAAATTATCAAAGATTGTGTTCAACAAGAATCCACAAGAACAAATGCCATTTGATTTGAAACGATCGTTTTCAGGCAGAGGAGAATAAGTGTATGCAGATGGTGAAAATCATTGACAGTAGCTAAACTGATAAATGACGTTGGAGCACAACCTGACAGAGTTTTGAGCATGAAATGTGAGAGACAGACAGACAGACAGTCAGACTGAGACAGACCGACAGACCGACCGACAGACAGACCGAGGTAACCAGAGGGGCAATGGTAGGGCAAGAGAAAGCTCAATAAGGGACAACTAGGTGGGTAGAAAGAAGGTAAAGAATGAAATATTAATGAAAACAGAAAAAAAAAACAACAACAACACACCACAGGTTTGTGTCGTCATCTTCCAAGGCCAGATCATCCGGACTCAGACATTTCTTTCCCTTGCTGGGAGTTGGTATGCAGATATGGGAACAGCCACCGTTGTTCTTGGTGCATTTGTTCGCAACTGCGAGGATAAATTACCGAGACACACACACACACACACACACACACACACACACACACACACACACACACACACACACCGCTAGCTGTATAAACTCACACCATACGTGTCTTATGTCACACATTCAGAATGCCTATGTGGAAATGGCCGCGAGAATTCGATGGACAGTCAGTGATGTGTTTAAAGATGGTTCATGTTGGGATGAGCAGCATGGTCAATGTGTAATCTGCACATCACAGTTCTTCGTTTGCCTTGCCGGCTAAAAATACAACAGGTGTTTTAAAATAAAAGATGAGACCAGATACTTGGATGATTGTATCTGGAAAGAGAAGACTTTCATTTTTATAATTTCTTCCTTTCTGAGCTGCTGAGAATTTCCATTGGACAGTTTTCGCCCAGTGATAAACAAAACAAAACAAAACAAAACAAAATGCGAGTAACTGATGTTTCATTCCAGTGAAATTTTAAGCTTGCATATGAACAGCAGTATTATGTTTTTGTTTTGTTTTTTATTCTTCCAAGCAAACGTAAAAGCAGAGACAAAAAAGCTGTGATCAAGCATATTTTGGTTTTCAATCATTTCGAACTCGTTTCAAATGTAGTTTGTTGAAATGAATCATATCAAATCAAATCAAATCAACTTTATTATCTCAGTAGATCCATTATCGCACACATATCAGTCACATGCAAATGGTTACATTGAAAAAGCTGAAAAAGTGTGTGCCAGATTAAATTTTGATCTATATAGTAAGCATTGAACAAAAGCAGATACGAAACAAGGCCCAAAGAGCAAAGTCTAAGTTTTCCATTGAAATATGAGCTGTTGATACTGATGTCGACATGAAAATATCAGCTGAAAATAATGAGACATGATCACAGGAGCTAATGACACAAAAAAAAAAAAAAAAAAAAAAAAAAAAAAAAAAAAAAAAAAAAAAACAGATGATAACGAGATGTGGAAACGTGAGAAAACTGACAAGAGGACATAAAGACAAAAGCAGAGAGCAACCCATAGTTTTCCGAGCCGATCTCGCCACAAAAGTTAGAACAAGGCGGGTTGTACGGTCAGCAGCCTATGATGTCATTATACAGTTCTCGGAGAACGCCGGAACACGAAAGCAATGTCAGACGCAACTGAACATGGTTCCATCTGGATCTGGTCAAAGAGGATCGAAAGCGAATTTCAAAAGGCTTTAATTTCCTGACTTATGGCAAGTAGGTGTCCGTCTCAAGACCTTGTCGTACTGAGATGCCTAAACCATCCTTTAGTTGCAGGCTGCAATCTTGGCAACTCCAGAATATTGCTTGCAGCATGAGAACGCCCCAAACTCATGATCTGGATAAGCGGTTCCCCTTAAAAATAAGTTTAGGGCCGAAACAGTGGTGTAAGGGTACTTCTCTACGAACACTTGCGTTAACAGTTCAGTTCAGTTCAGTTCAGTGGGTTTAATCAATGTCTTTTCATCGTCAGATTATATTAGACACTAAATTAAAAAAAAAAACAACAACAAACAAACAAACAAACAAATAAACACACCTCCACACTCAACTTCTCATCCTTGTAAGAACTTTCAAACCCACATCTGATTTAGGCATACTTACGTAAGTTAAATATCCTAGTGGTACACAAAATTGTTGATCTTTATAAACATTTTGCAACCTGTGATTGGGAAATAACCATGGCAATTTCAGCAACATATGGACCATACAAGACAGTATTGACATCATCAAATTTATTCATCTCAATACCTTTCTCCTGATAGAGCGAGGTCAACACAGAGCATTCAAACAAAAGATGATGCACAGAAATGTTTTCTCTGCAGACACAAGTAGTGCCATGAGAATATTTAGTGGTCCATGTATTCAGCCTTAATTTATGAATTAATCTAACAATGTGCCTCGGGCATGATAGTAAACTAGCCATTTTTGACAACAATTCTGCTTATGTATAATTATACTTGTCCATAATTTGGATTAATTCACCAGTGGATCAGTCTAGGGGATTCTCTAACAAATTTTCACTTGCGTTAATTGCTCCGTTTGTTCTTTGTTTTGAAGGTACTTGTGTTTTGTCAGCAAATTTGCAGAGTCATTGTGTTGTACTTGTAAGTACGTCAATCATGTCTTACACACACACACACACACACACACACACACACACACACACACACACACACACACACACACACACACACACACACAAGCACACGCGCGCGCACATACTGAGAGAGAGAGAGTACGAAAAAGAATACAGATAACTTTATTCGGAATACGTGTAAGAAATATGTTTTATAGAAAGTAGCATGAATAAGCTTGTTTTATATACCATGCCCTCAGAAACAACAACAGCAAACAAGATGAACATACCATAAACTAGATGAAAACAGAAAAGCTGAGCTAAGACCGCCGGAACAAACAACAACAACACTCCCACTCACACAAGGGCATGCAAGCGAGCGCTCGCAGTAAACGCCCTGGCTTACCTACATCGTTGTCTGGATGGACGTGAAGTAACCAGACAGCCTGGGTAAATCGGCACAGCGATTTGGTTTTGTTATTATGCAAGTCCATCTGCTTGATTTCGTAGTTTACGCTGTAAAATCAATCAAAAAATGATCCAATCATTATTACATCACGCGCACGCGCGCACGCACGCACGCACGTTTTGCACGCACGCACGCACGTACGCACATGAAACCTTTAAAAGTCTTTGTTTTCCCGAACTCAATGTTGGGGTGTTTCGTGTATTTACGTGTTCACATTTCCCAGCAGACATGTCACATGACAAAGTGATACTGGGTACATACATCATATACTTACTATAAGCTAAACATACTCAACAGAATGTCTGCATCACGTACATACCTAGTATTACCCGATATCATCATTTTCTTACGAGGCTGATTTAGAATTAAAGAAAGGGCACGTATAAACAATACTTCCCTGATAAAATAAAATGCAGCTTTTGATAGCAAACGTTTCGTGACTAGAACAACATGTAAAAACTCTATTACTGTTTACATTGCCGACTTCTACATACATTTCCAAGATATTTTGGTGTGCGCACGCACGCACGCACGCACGCACACACACACACACACACACACACACACACACACACACACCACACACACACACACACACCACGCACGCACGCACGCACGCACGCACGCACGCACGCACGTACGCACGCACGCACGCACGTACGCACGCACACACACACACACATACACACACACAACTTAGGCATTCATGCACGCGTAATATGGATATCTATATTCCCTTTGTATAATCTGAGCCACTGCATCCGCAAACAATGTTTCATACTTTTACACCTTGTTTGCGATTTCGAGAACTTATGTATTGTCTAGATATCACCGCTTTAGCACTGATAATAATACAGCGAGTATATAACACGCTGAGTATATGCATGAGTGTTTTTGTTTTCTTTCTTTCTTTTTCTTTCTTTTTTTTTTTCTTTCTTTTTCTTTCGTTTTCATCCAGATGCATCCAGAGAAAGAATTACTATAAACCAAGAGCTCCCCCCTCCCGTCCACCACACTATATTCACCCC